>JASEKS010000053.1:0-41070 GCA_030770415.1 Pleoardoris graminearum | reverse complement strand
ATAAAATTAAATATAGAAGAAAATATTAATAAAAATAAATAATAGGTATAAAAGTTGAATAAATGTAAAAATAAGTTAGTCTTAAAATAAAATATATTAAAGGGGAAATGAACTTTGATAATATCTATCAATAAGATAGAAGAATTAAGCATAAAATAACAAAAAGGGGTGGAAGGTTGAAATATAAAAAAAAAAAATTATTAAAAAAAAAAAAAAAAAAAAAAAAAAAAAAAAAAAAAAAACCTTTTCTATAGTCGTAAAGGAAGTAAAACTTTTATAAAAAATTTATTAAAATAGTTAAAATTATTTCGGTACAAGAAAATATATACGTATAAAAGTAGAGTAAATAAAAAAAATATTATAGTACTATAAAATAGTTATATAAAAGTTTACTATTAAAAAGCTAGTAACTTTATAAAAAAATAAAAAAATTTTATATCTAATACTATATTATATTTTAATACTCTAATTTCTATTAAAAAAATTATAGGTTATTAGTAATAGTAAAAAAGTTATTATAAGTACTATATAAAAAACTAATTAAAATTAATTAGTATTAATAATTACATAATATAGTAAAAGTTTAAATAATTAACCTAAAGTAATATAATATTATAATAATAATTTTAAAATAAAGATTTTTAATTATATAAAATAGTATTATTATTACTAATTTAAAAATATAAATAAATAATTAATTATAAATTTATTATATATAAACAAAGTTTAAGTATAAAGGTATATATATACTCCTCCTTTTTTAAAACCCCTTTTAGTTGCCTCTATAGCCACTACAGCCACACTCTTTTATTTAATTAATATATAGATATATAATATATTAAAAGTCTAACTAGTATATTTTATAATTATCTTACTGCTTGTATAATAATAATATAATTAAATTTTATATATAAAAATATAGAATATATAAAACGAGTATATTATATAAATTTATTTTATAGGAAAGGCGTTATATTTATAATAATATTACAAAGATATAATATATATAGTATAATAATACTTTGTATTCTATATATTATAATGCTTAGTAAATAAAAAGTTTTTGAGATAATTTCTAAGGTAAAGAAATACATTTTACTAAGAAGAAAAATTGGATTCTAAGAAATAATAGCGTCTAGGTATTAAGAGAAGCTTATTGCTTATAGCATTTTCTTTCCTTACCGTATAGACAGCACTATGCCCGTCTTATATCTATATCAGCTAGTTCCACGCCTACCTGATCTGTCTTTCCTTGAACAGTCTGTAAAGGAGGATTGATGAGACTTGCATCGTCGGAAAGTAACGTAAAGCCTCGAGGCTTCCGCATGCCCGAGCTATTGCCCGAGGGATGCGTATTGTCAGCTGTCGGGTTTGACCTTGACTCTGCACCGGCAACGTTCCGTCTCCAAGCTTTGTAGGCCACTGGTACGATTATTGGCAAGCAAGCGCAAATCGTACCTGCGACAGCAGAAGCGACGGAGAGGATCAAGAAGATGACGACGCCATCTGACCCCATAGAGGTTAGTAGATCATAGTCAGAACATGGGAATGGTACGTACAAGATGGATCTACAATGTCGTCGGTGTCGATTGACAGCTCGATGATTCTCGCCATATCTGTTGCGCACGCCACCACTCCGAGAGAAAACACTCCAATCAAGCCGATTTTCTTGCCGAGAGACATCTGCAGTCGCGCAATGGTGAAAACGGGTAGCAGAAGGATTGCAACGTCGGAAATGAGACCAGAAATGAGAGGTCGGGAGACGTTGGTTACATTGGTGGCTTTGCACTGGCCAGTGATGTGGTAGGGTGCCGGTCGATGGTATCGAGAGTAATATCGCATGAAGTACCACTGTACAGGCCAGCACTGGAAGAGATAAAATCCGGTGGCGCCAATGAGCCACAAGCCAACATATACCAGATTTACCCACCAGGCGATCTTGAGCCATCTTTGGTGGACGAGAAAGAGGCGGCGATAGAAGAATAAAAGCGTTAGCTTGATCCAGGTAAAAGTGGTTGGAGTGAAGACCATGGTAATCCAGACGTGTTTGAACGCGTTGGAGAGATTACTTGGATAGTTGGGGTCTTCTGTGTTGATACGCCATGAGTGGAGGCCTAGCCCGTAGTGGGTGCTAGCGAGGAGGTTGCTTATCAAGATATCGATAAAAACGGCGGATAGAATCGTGAGAAAATCCTCGATCAGAAAATAGTTGAGCCTAAACCCGAAGCGTTCATGGCGATACCGATCGTAGTAATGTGCCAATATTCGTCCGGCGACGACGAGATTGTTCAATACCAGGAGGACAATGAGGCTGGCATAAAGTTGTGGTCGTCTATCTTCGTCATAGACGGTTTGCTCATGTGGAGTCAACGGTGGCGCCATCGTAAACTGCAGCTAAGAGGCGGATAGCGTCTCGGGTAAGAAAAATTGTGGAGAGGATAGAAGAGAACGGCTCCGGGCTTCCAAAGGTGCTATATCTGGGCTGGCAAAGCCATGTTGGGGCCGGAAGCGTCGCGCTCGAACATCGCGGCGTTGTGCAACTTGACTGCTAATGCAATGAGTATCCAGCGTCCAGTTGCCTTCTGACAGCCACGGACGAGGCCATATTGGACAAAGAGGGGGCATGCCTGCATGAGCGATCAAAAGTGGTCCGAACTGGCCAAGGATGGCAAGCTCAGGCCAAGCCCGGAGGTGCAAAGCTTACCCCGCGGGTGTGGTTCCGCCACTAACGGTTGCTCCCGCACCTCCAAGCAACCTAGTCCGGAATCTACCACCCCTGGAATGCCTTTCTGACTGCAGACGAGCTGGTTGCCTCTGGTATATATGCCTGTCGGCTCGCGATTATCAACTAGGCGATTGAACGCCGCTTCACATGTGCGACTTATACCCTCCCAGCTCCGTTCTAATTGGTGCTAGCATGATCGCTGGCTCCGCCACCACCCATTTGATTGCGGCAAACCCGACATGGTCCTCTGTTGCTTGTTCTCTTGCTTTGCTACATGAGCACCGATAATCGGCCTCAGTCTCGCCTTTTCGCGCATACAAATGGCTGTCCCTCGCAGCCGCCGTGAGATTGACTCTTTCTTCGTGATTTGACGTATCTTCACTCTTGCTTGCTCGCTCAATCAACCACTGCTGAGACGATCCTGCTCTTCTCTTGCAACGATGGCCGAATGGAAGATGGAAAGGCCCGAGGGCTCTGACAGTGTTCCCGATGGCGTCGAGATTATTACCGACCTGAATCGCTACCACGGCGCTGCTGAAGGCCGCCTCCGCCGCAAACTCGATCTCCACATTATGCCTCTTTTCTTCGTCCTTTGTGAGTGCGCTCACGCCCCCACCCTTCCAATCTTAGGTTAATGGGTATCCGTTTCCTTTAGATATGTTTGCCTTTCTCGACCGTAACAACATCGGAAATGCGCGAATCGCCGGTATGGCGCACGACTTGCGACTAATCGGCGACCGATACGACTGGCTCGTCACAATCTTCTTCATTGCATATATCGTGTTCGAGTTCAGCTTACTCTTGTGGAAAATCTTTCCTCCGCACGTCATATGCGCCGTAGTCGTGCTCTCATGGTACGGGCACTCCGAGTCGACGAGAATGGCGCAATCTGACGCTTTGTAGGGGAACAATAGCCACGGTGCAAGCAGCAGCGCAGGACTGGAATGGAATGATGGCGATTCGTTTCTTGTTGGGCATGTTCGAAGCTGCATATGCGTGAGTAGCTCCTGACTTGCCCTGGTTTTCGCGGTTGTAAAATTTTCTAGAGGCTGATCAGGATCATTTCTTAGACCCGGAATCATATACCTTCTCTCATTCTTCTATTTGAGGAGAGAGGTCGGGTTTCGTTGCGGACTTTTCGCATCTGCGGCACCGCTCGCATCCACATTCGCCGGAGCTCTAGCCTATGGAATTACAAGTGGCCATGCCGCGTTGGCAAACTGGCGCCTCTTGTTCCTAGTCGAAGGCTTAGCGACCTTGATTATGGTGCCATTTGCATTTTTATTCACGCCAGATTCCCCAGACACTGCCCGGTTTCTAGATGCGGAAGAAAAGGAAATCGTCAAGACCCGTATCCTCAGGCAGGTTGGCCACGTGGAACGACGGGGAACTTTGAATCTGAAAGAGGTTGCCATAACTATGGTTGACCTACCAGCATGGTGCAATGCGGTAAGTTCGGCCGTCTCCTCATGTCTCGCAATGAGTCGCTAATGCCAGTCAAAAGCTCATGTACTTCGCCGCCAATGTTAGTTATTCCAGTCTACCAGCGTATCTACCGACAATACTTAAAGATATGGGTTATAGTAGTATTAACGCTCAAGGACTTTCGGCCCCGCCTTACTTCGTCTCTTTCCTATGCGCTCTCTTTACTACATGGTTAGCAGACCGGACTCAGCAGCGCGGTTTCGTGCTTATGGCTACTTCCTGCGTTGGGGGCATCGGCTATATTATCCTCGCGACTGTGGAGACGGTCGGTGTGCGTTACTTCGCTACCTTCCTGGCTGCCGCCGGAGTGTTCGCAACCATACCAAATATTCTAGCTTGGACGTTGAGTAAGTCATCATGTTCATGAGTGCCGTCCATGTGCTAGCTTGCTAATGATTATCGAACAGACAACCAAGGCAGCGACTCTCGACGCGGAGCAGGTCTAGTTCTCATCAATGTCGTCGGGCAGTGCGGTCCGATCCTCGGAACGCGATTGTATCCGACTCGCCATGCCCCGCGCTACGTTAAGGGCATGAGTGTCTGCGCAGCATTCATGTTCTTCACTACGTTACTATGCCTTGGACTACGGACACTACTGGTATGGAAGAACGCGCGATTGGATCAAAAGTTTAAGACGGAGTCACGCAATAATAAAGTGGCTATGGGGGAGGAGAATTACGGGCCCAATTTCCGATATGTGCTGTGAACACTGTCTATAAATCTTGTACTTAAGGACTTCAATCATATGAAGGCATTTTGGTTGGCCTCCGGCCTATCGCTTTTCTGAAACCACACAATTGTATTTCCTTGAGTTTCGTATCCTATCAATAGTGCTCTACTTGCGGATACGCGTCCATGCTTCCGTATTGGGTCTAGTGGCATTTGACCGGTTAGTCTTAATACTTTACTCTCGGCCTCGCCATGCCACGTTTCTGAGCATCACAGATCTCAAGTTACCCCCCCCGAGGGTTTTTGTTTACTTGAACCCCCCCAAGTTGTCAAGTTGCGGAGTCGCATAGCAGTATCCTTATAGGTCTTATTCTTATTGTTGTCGCTGCCACCCAACAAGTCGTCTGTTGAGTCATCGCTCCACCAGCTATAATAGAATTTAAAAAAACCTATATTTAATAGGCCCTAGTTATAGCGCCTCTGTTCTACCTACCTATATTAAGTGAGGACGTAGCGTACACTAAGTCGATACAGCTCCTACGGATAAACGTAAAGAAATAGGTCTCGTTCTTTTATCCTTTCAAAGTAGGCGCCTCAACAAGCATATGTTAATAATTAGGCTGACCACGACAAGGCTCAACTCGTGTAAGGAGAGAAGCTGAATAACATACATCCTTCTCTCTCAGGTCTGACCTTTAACTGTCTTATTTTCTTAGGACAACGTGTGTTCTATATGTATTTACCGCAACGCTAATTAATAATAATTTTAGTATACTATATAACCTGCCTTTCTTTTTTACTATTACTCCTTTATACTAAGTGCGGTAAACAGTTATTTTAGATAACTAAATTTATTTATAATTACTTTTACGTACTCTGTCTGCTGTACTATCTAGTCTTTTATTTTAATTATTAGGAATTAATTTACGGCGTTTAACTTTTTATAATATATAAAAGCGTTCTTATTATTTAATTATATAATATTATCCTCTAGCAGCCGGAGAGTATATTTTAATAAAAAAAATATTCTATTACCTTTCTACTTATACTTTATTTTATTAACAGCTATAATTAGTTATTTAAAAGTATTAATATTATTAAAAATTTAGTAATTATATAGGTTAACTTAGTATAAGTTTTTAGAAGAGTAGTTAGAGCGTATAATATTTAGTATTACTATATTATTTAATTTATTATACTAGTTAATATTAATTACAGTATAATAGTACTACTTACTCTAAATTTTAATAATAGAAGATATAAAAATTTTTTTTACAGCGCTTAATTAGTATATATTTAAGTCTATAACTTTTTTACTAGTACTAATATACCGTACTTCGTAATATTAAGCGAAAATCTATTATTTAGCAGTACTAAACTTTATCTGGCTACCTAGCCTAATGCCCTATAAGGGCGCTTAACAAGTCTAACCTTTAACTGGAAATATACCTTTTACACTTCCTCTTTCCGGCTCTATACAAATTATTATATTGCCGTAAGTATAATTGTAGATAAGCCCCGATTCTCGCTATAGTTTTTCCTATTAGTATATTAGTATCTAACTTTATAGTAGGCATACAACGGTTTAAAGATACAATTAACTTATTATCGGATACGCGAGGCGCCTGTGTAGACTTTACTACACTATTATAATCTCTTAGTTCTCTAGACCGGGCGATAAATATATAATAGGGGGTGACAAAAAAAAAGACTAATAAAAAAAGATACCTTTTCTAAAATAATATAACTTCTTAAATAGTAGGCCTAAAAATATAAAAAAAATATAATTTAAAGAGAAGAACTAGTATATTCTATTTACTTACTTAGGCGCTGGTTACTAAGAGATCTAGAAGTAAAACTAATTAGTAAATATAGACAATTTTTATAACTTTACTTTAGACTATTATAATTTTTTATTTAAGCTATAAAATTTACTTATTTTTATATATATAATAATAGATACTATATATATATTTATATATTAATTAAACAGATAGTGTGACTGTAGTAGCTTAGGGTAACTAAAAGGGGTTTTAAAAAAGGAGGAGTATGTGTATACCTTTATACTTAATGTATTAAAAAATTTAGGTAAGGCTAGATTAAAAAAAATAGATACTATGTATTATATATATATATAGTTAATTTTTATATATTAATATATATTAAATATTTAAATTTTCAATAATAAATTAGTAAATAATATTTTACTAGTATTTAGTATAGTACCCCTAGACTTTAATTATTATTATATAATAGTTAGAGAGTAATAAAATATAATTATAAATATTTTTTTAGAGTATAGTAAACTACTTCTTATTAATAGCTTTTTTTAAAGTATTTATACTATTTAAGTAAAATCCTATACATAAATTGTCTTTATATTTTTTATTTAGGCTAGATTTTAATAAACTCTATATATATTTAATAGGATTTAAATCTAGACTATAGGCTAGGTAATACAAAAGTATAATTTTATTATTTTTACACTAGTTTAAAATATTTATTATTTTATAAATAGGGATGTTATCTTATTAAAATAGGTAATCTAAAATAATATATTATTAATAGATAGTTTATAATAATAATATAGTATAATATATATATATATATTATATAAAATAAAAAACTAAAAAATTTATTAAGTTACTTATTTCTTTTTATCTTTAGTTTAACTTTATATATAAAAACTATATTTATATAGTCTTTAATAGTAAAAAAAAAAATTAAAAAATTAAGTATTTTAATAAATACTTAATTACTATTACCTCCTATCTAAATTATACTCTAAACTTATAGGGTAAGGTTTCGACCTATAAAATAATTATTATCACTAATATTAAAATATTAAAACTATAATATAAAAATATATAGAGAGTTATATATAATAATATTTTAAAAAGTTTAAATAACTTACTTTATAATTAGCTACTAGATTTTTTTATATTTTATTATTACTTTTTTATTATAATATTATCTATTCTATTATTCCCTATATATTACTAACTTATTAGATACTATTATTATTTTATAATTTAAAATTTTAAAATTTTTTATCTTTTCTTTAGCGTATATTAACCTTTTTTAGTATTTTCTTTATTAATTATATTTTTTTTATTTATATTAATATTATAGTCCTCCTCTGTTAAAATCCTTTATAATAATTTTTTTAAAATATTTAAACAATTTTCTTATAATAGACTTTTATTTTATTTTTTAGGGCTATTAGTTAAGTCTTAATTAATAATTCTTTTATCTCTTTTAGTTACTTTAGAAACTCTACCCCGTGTAATCTTTTTTATATTATAATTATTATCCTCCTTTTTTTAATTTTTTTATAGTATTATACAAACTTTACTAAAATCTTTTAAAGTAGTAGTAATTTAAAAAGAAAAATTATTTACTTTTAAAACATATATAATTTTAGATTTAAGTTTTAAAATATTTATTATAATTTTAAGAAAATAGGAATTTAGATTAATAAAAGTAAGAATATTTTTTAATATATTATAATATTAATAATATATTACGTAATTAGTAATTATATAAGTATAGGTAAAATTTTTATAAATAATATAATTTTATAATTAGATTACTAATCTACTTGAATAATTTAGTTACAGGGGGGGGACATTAAAAAAGGGTTAATCTAAAAAGGTACCTTTGTTAAAGTTTTATAACTTATTAATTAGTAAGCCTAAAAATACGCAAAAAATACCGTTTTAAAGAGAAAAACTAGCGTATTTTATTTAACTACTTAGTAGCTGCTTACTAAGCAGTTTAGGAATAAAAAATAATTAGTAAATATAAAAAATTTTTAAGACCGTATTTTAAACTATAATAACTTTTTATTTATCGTTTAAAATTAGCTTATTTTTATATATATTATAATAGATACTGAGTTTTATTAGTCTATAAAATATTTTTATATATTTATATATTATTTAAATAATTATATATAAAAGTAACTTTTTCAAATTTTTAATAATAAACTAGTAAATAATAAATTACTAATACTAAGTATAGTAGTCTTTAGCTTCTATAACTACCTTATAATAGTTAGGAAGTAATAAAATAGAATTATTAATAACTTTTTAAGGTATTTTATGCTACTCTTTATTAATAACTCTTTTAAAGGCCTCTATACTTTATATACTAAATCCTACCCCTAAATTAGCCTTTTTATTTTTATTTAGTCCTTATTTTAAATAATCCTATATATTTTCTATAGAGGCTAAATCAGGACTATAGGCTAGGTAAGGAAATAGTATAATTTTATTATTTTTAAACTAGTTTAAAACGTCCGTTATTTTATAAATAGGGATATTATCTTATTAAAATTATTAACCTAAATTAATATTAATATAAAGTTTATAGTTATAATATAATATATATAATTATATTAATAAAATAAGGTGTAAAAAATAGTTATAAAACTTACCCCTTTTTATAGAGGGTTTAACTTTAGGTATAAGAACTTTATTTATATAGTCCTTACTAGTATAAAAAGTAAAAAAATTAGGTATTTTAATAAATACTAAATTTCTTCTATCTTCTACCTAAATTACATCCCAAACTTATAGTTTAAGGTCTTATCCTATAAAATAATTAATATAATTAATATTAAAAAACTAAAACTATAACTTAAAAATATATAAAAAGTTATATATTTTAATATTATAAAAAATTAAAACAACTTACTTTATAATTAGTTAACAGCTAGTTCTTTTCTAACTCTATTATTACCTCTTTTTCTATAATATTATCTATTTTATTGTCCCCTTTGTATTACTAACTTATTAGGAAATATTATTTTTTCTAGTTTTATATTTTTAATCTTTTTTAATTATTCTTTAGTATATTTTACTCTTTTTTTAGCGCTTTCTTTATTAATTATTAGTTTTTTTTTCCTTATAATAATTATATAGCCCTCCTCTTTTAAAACTCTTTATAATTATTTAGTTATAATCTATAGATTATTTTCTAATAGTATTCTTTTATTTTCTTTTTTAAGACTTCTAGTTAAGTCTCTATTAATAACTCTTTTATCTCTTTTAGTTAACTTTTTTATACCCCTTATATAAACTTTTTTTATATTATAATTCGTTTTATTTTTATTTTTAATACGTTGTATAGCGTGATATATAGTAGTAGAAGACTTTTTTATAATAGTAGTAATTAAAGTAGAAGAATTATTTATTTTTAAAAGTAAATTAACGTTATATTTAAGTTTTAAGAATTTTAGCTCTATTTTAAGGAAATAGGAGTTTAAGTTTATAAAAGTTAAAGATATTATAATATACTATAATATTAATAATACATTACGTAATTATTAATTATATAAGCCTTAGTACTATTTTTATAATTAATATAATTTTATTATTAGATTACTAATCTACTTCAAATATCTAGTTACGTAACTTATACTAGGCCTAAAAGGGTACAGTTAAAATTTTAGTTAAATATATTTACTAACTAAAAAGTTATAGGAACCTAAAAAAGGGGTTAAAAAAATTATTATGTTTAAGTAATTTTGATTTATTATAGGTAATAAATAGTAGGTAACTAAAATCCTTATATAAATCTCCATTATTTTCTCTTTAAAATGATATAATTCACGTATTTTTAGGCTTAGTAATTAATTTTATATTAATTTTTAAAAATAGTAACATTTTGGATTAACCCTTTCCCTATGTCCCCCCCCCATGTATATAATATATACTAGGCCTAAAAGGGTAGAGTTAAAATTTTAGTTAAATATATTTACTAATAAAATAGTTATAGGAACCTAAATAAGAGGTTTAAAAAATTACTATAGTTAGGTAATTTTAATTTACTATACATAATTAATAAGTAATAAATAAAATCCTAATTTAATTTTATGTAATATTCTCTTTAAAATAGTATTATTTACGTACTTATAAATATACTATATAATTTTATATAATTTTTTAAAACAGGTCCTTTTTTTAATTAATTTTTTTATCACCCCCCTGTAATTAAAGTTAGACTTAATATAGTTTAGTATACGGGGGTTCTAATATAAAATCTTAATATATATAAAATTTATTATATAATATTTTTACTAAATATTTTAAAGTTCTATAAACTTAATTTTTAATATATAGTAAATATAGTAATTAATATAATTTAGAGATTAAATAAAAATAAAATATAATAAAAGAATAAAATTTTAAAAATATAAATTTGTTTATATAACTATATACTAGTAATATAAATTATAAATTTTTAGAAATTATACGTCTATATTTATATATATAAAGTACTCTATTATATATAATAATAATTAGTTTTATATAAATAATTAAATAATACTAAATATAGAAACTTTAACATTAAAATAAGTTATAAAACTAGAATTTAGTATTTATAATTATGTAAATTTTAAAATAAGATTAGTAACTCTTTTTATACTTTATATAACTTTATTAATTTATATCTAAGAATAGATTACTATATTATATTTCTATAAATATTATTTATAATTATAGCAGAGTAATAGTAACAATACCTAATTATAAAAGTAATCTATTTAAAAATATATATAAAATTAATTATTCTATAGAAAAATATAATAATTATTCTATTTAAAATTAAAAATATAGAAGACTATTATAAGACTTTATATTACTAGTTACTAAGTAAACGTAATAAATTAAAATTACTTAAATATTATATTTATTTTACTATATTATTAAACATTTATAATTTTTTATACAGTAAATTTCTTTAACTAAAAGTTAAATTATACTATTTTAGGCCTAGTGTAGATTACATATTCTAAATTTTAAAAATAAATTTATATAATAAATTAAAATGTAATTTTTAATTATAAAATTACTATATACGTAATATATTATTACTATTATAATATATAGTAATATAGTTTTACTTTTATAAATTTATACTTCTATTTATTTATAATATTATTAAATTTTTTAAAACGTAAATTAAAATTAAAATTATTTAAAAATATATATAAATAATATTACTTACTATTATCCTATAAAAGTTAGTATAAAGTATTTATATTATTATTTAAAAAAATAAAGAAAAGTTAATAATAGTAGAATAATAAAGATAACTAAAACAAAAAAAAAAATTATTTAGAGGTTAACTAGACGTCTTAAATAATAAAATAAAAAATATATAATTAGTAAATAATTAAGATATTATAAAACGATTTTTACAAAACTTATTATAAAAAAAAATTACTTATTTTATTTAAATAATAAAAACTATTAATAAATATATAAAATTATAACAAATAATATAAATAGGGTAAAAAAATTTAAAAATATATAAAATATAAATGTAAAAAAAATATTTAGTAAGCTAGTAGTACGTACAAAATAAGATTTTATATAATATTATAAAAAATAAGTATTAATAAAATTATAAACAAGTAGTTATTAGTAATTTATATAATAATTTATATTAATATTTTAAACTATTAAATACATTACTTTTTTATATATTTTTAAGTTATAATTTAATTTATTTTAATATTAATTATATTAATTATTCTATGGACTAAAATATTAGTTTTTACGTTTAGGAGGCTTATTAGATAAGGAATACAAGTAATTTACTATTTATTAAAATAGTAAATTCTTTAACTACTTTTTACTTCTAAATATTATATTAATATAGTTTATATATTTAATATTAAATAAAGTATAAAAATAAGTAAGTTATATAACCTTTTTATAGTTATTTTTTACTAATATAATAATATATATAACTATATATAAGTTTTATTATATTATTATACTAATCTTAAAGTTAACATATATTATAAATGTATAATAAATTTTGTTATATATAAACTAATAAAAAACTAAACAAAAATTTTTATACTTATACTTAAAAGTAATAAAAATATTGTATAAAGTATAAAGTAAAAAAAAAATTATACTAAATTATTTTTTAATCTATAATATTATAATATTTTTTAAAAATATAAATATTTTAATATTATAACTATATAGCTATAAAGGTAGAGTTTTTTTATTTTTATATAACTTAGTAATTAACTCATTAAGATATTAATTCGTTAATTATAAACTATATAAATATTTTATACTAAAATTAATTAATTACTGATATAAATAAAGTATTTGTCTATTAAAAAAATAATATAAACTTAATTAGTTTTAATATCTATACTATTCTAATTTAATATTAAACGTAATCTATTTAGAAAATACACTTAGTCTAAATAAATAATAAACTAATTTTATTATATAAAAAGAGATAAAGTAAAATTTTAAAACATAAGTTTAAAAAAGGTATAAATTAAATAAAAAGTTTTTAGGTAGAGTAAAAAAAATTAAGTATATATATTAGGATAACTATACTTTACTTATATAGAGTAATAGTCCTTTATAATATTATAGTAAGTAAAAAATAGTATAAAATATTAAATAGTAAATAGTTATATTTTTTCTTACCCTCTCTATTATTTATATAATAGCTAGATAAAGTTTCTGCTCGCTAGTGCAGATTATATAATTATATAATTATAGCTATATAATTTATACGCTCTATATTACTAGCGAATTTATTTAAATTAACTACTTTATATATACTAGTAACTTTTCTTTTTATAGTAATACTATAAAAATATTTTATTCTTCTATATTTCTTCTTATATATAAATAAGTAGTTTTTTTTATGCGAGTATTTCTCTATTATAATATATTTTTATATAACTAAATTATAGTCTATTGTTCGCGCGTTATATAATAATAAAAAGTAATATAGTATAGTATACTACTACTTATTAAAAAAAATTATAGTAAACTAAAGTAAGAAATTAATAACTTTATATATTATATAAAAGTAAAAAGTAAAATTATAGTAAATAAAAGTAAAAAGTTATTATATAATAGTTAAAAAAAAAGCCGGTCTAAAGCTGTATAGAATAATAATATATAATAAAAAGCTTTCTCCTCTTAATAATATATCTTTTTTATACTTTTTATTTATTATTATTTTTATACGTAGTTTTAGACACTATTTTTTTTTAACTTTTTAGTTATTTTCTTTTATATAAAGTTAACTTTTAATAACATTTTTAAAATAGCTTTTATTTTATATAATTAATAGTAGTAGTACTAGTAATAAATTATAATTATTTTTAGTTTTAACTTTATATAGACTCCTATACTTAGTAGTTAAATTTAAGTTATTTTTTCTACTAAAACTATTACTAATAGAGTATTTTTATTAGCTTTTTATATTAATATATATTATATAAAAAGAGGTAAAGTGTAGCGTTGAAACACTAGTCCAAAAAAGGGTATAGGCTAAAAATTAATATATATATATATATATTTCTATATAATTCTTTCCGTATAGTAATATTTTATAAAATAATAAGTATATAGTATACTAGTCCTTTTTTAATCTAGCCTTACCTAACTTTTTTAATATATTAAGTATAAAGGCATGTATATACTCCTCCTTTTTTAAAATCCCTTTTAGTTGCCCTAAGCTACTACAGCCACACTATTTGTTCGATTAATATATAAATATATAGTATACTAGTTATTTTTATATAATATTAATATTATCTTATTTAGTAATACTAACTTAACTTTTTTTACTATAAAAATTATTTATTATAAAGGCTACTTTTATACGCTCTTTATATAGTTACGTAAAGTATTAGAGCTGTAGCTATATATATAAAAATATAATAATAATACTAAGTCTTTACCTTTTATAAAATATTATATTTTAGTTATATTTTAAATAATACGTATAGTTTCTATATATAGTAATTATATAAAATTTAGTATAAATATTATACTTAAAGTAGAAAAGTATTTTTTTAATTATTTTTAATTTTTTCTTTATTTTTCCTTTATTAATATAGAGGAGGATTAGGGATATATAAAAAAATAAAGAGTTTTTTTTAAATATAATATTTTAAAAATGCTCCTTTTAACCTTTATATAATAAAGTAAAAGAATATAATATATAAAAAAAAATTATACTGAAAAGTAATATATATAATAAGGGATATCTAATTTAAAATATAAAAAATATATAAAATACCTTATTAGGCCTCTTATACAGACTTTAGTTTATTAACTAAAGCTTTAATAGTATAAAAAAAGGTAATAAAAAATACTAATTATATAAAAAAACTATTTAGTTTATTATTTATAAAAGTATTTATAAGATTATTCTTTTTTACTATTTATTATACTTTAAAGATTTTATAGTTCTTATATAAATAGTAAAAAAATATAATATTTATTATAAGCCTCTTTATATTTATCGTACTAAGCTTAATAATATAATTATATAAAAATTTTAAATCTATATAGACTAATATAGGGGCTAGTAGGAGATTAATTATATAAAAAATTTTATTAATAGTAGTACTAAAAGTAATAGTTATATTAAAACTTATAACTATTTTATATAACTTACTAGTAAGAATACTTTACGTAACTTAATTATATTTTATTAAGTTTTAATAAATAATATTACTATATATAGTAAACTTAGTATTTATATAGTCTTTAATTTTAAAAATAATATAATATCTAAATTATAAACTAAAATTTTAGTTATTTATAAAAAATTTATTTATAAAAATAAAAAGTTTCGTATATTAAAAGTCTAATAAAATATATAAGACTCTTTTTTTTTATATTTAATCTACTACTTAATTTTCTTATTTAGTATTTTTATTTTTAATATAATAGACTTTTTTATTTATACGGCTATAAAGAGTTTAAATATAATTTTTAGTTAATAGATAAAAGTAATATATATACTTTTTATATACTACTTAATATACTACTATTAACCTTTTAGATTAGGTAAATTTATTATATAAAGGCCTTTACTCTATCTTTTTTTAGAGTAATATTTACTTTATTAAACTCTAGAGGTTTATATATAAAAAAAATAATTTATCTTTTATATAGAACTTTATAGCTTATAATTTTTTTTTTCTCTATTAAAAAAAGTAAGTAAAATAATACTTAAAGTATTATCTATATACCTATTACACTAAAAATATTTACCTTTTTATTATTATAAGTAGGTATAAATTATATGTAGAGGGGAATATCTTTAGTCTTTTAGTATAATAGTTATAGTATATTTTAAACTAATATAAATTTAATTTAATTATACTATATAGGGGGCGTAAAACTTAAAAAATTATATTAGAGGGAAAAAAATTTTTTTTTTTTTAAAGTTTTACTTGTAATATATAAAATAGTAAGTTTTTAAATTATATATAAGTCTAAATAATATTACCCAATTTATATTTTATACTATATAATTTAAAAAGTATTACGTTTAAGGCTAAAATAAGTTTTTAATTTATTCTTTAAATAGTTAGTAACTATATAAAGATAAACTATTTATTACTATTAGAGTAGCTAGTAAATATATAGTAAAATTTTTTATATAAAACTATATTTTTATTTTTAACCTCTTATACTATTCTAACATTAAATATACGGCCTGTATAAATAGTAGAATTATATATAATAAACTTAAAAATATTATTTATCTTAAAGAAATTAATTTCTATATAATTAGATTTTTTAAATAAAACTTTAGGTGTTATAATAATATTATTTTAATATAACTTTATTACTAGTGTAAAATTAAATTTTTTTTTTTTTATAAAAGCTTCTACTATATAGTTCTTTTTTAGGTAATTTTACTTTTTTAATTTCTTAGCTTTAGGTTATATAATTATATTCTTCTCTTTTATAACTAGGGGGTTATTATATAAAAGAGATTTATAATAATATAGTTTTATATATGTCTATTTTATAGTTAATAGGCTATTTTTTAGGTTTATAGTAATATTTAATCTATTAATTAACTATAGTATATCTAGACCTATTTATTTATTTATTTTTTTTAAAAATTAAAACTTTTAATTTAATAAAAAAGAATAAAGTCTTTTATAGATTTAGTCTATTATATATATTAATTATATAGCTTGGTATAAACTTTATACAATTAGTTTATAGGATTTTTAAGATTTATAAATAGTATTAGCCCGTATAATAATATTTAGTAATAGTAGAGATATTATACTAATCTTTATATAGGTGCTAAAAATAAAAAGTATTAATATAAGACTATTTAGACCTATAGTATTATTTAATACTTTTATAATTATTTAAAAAATATTTTTATTATATATATAATATCTAATTTTATTTTTTAAAATATTAAAGACTCGCCGTAATAGGCTATATACTCTTTTAATTTTACTAACTACCTAGTAGACTTTTACTAGTATTTAGTAATATTTTACTCCTATAATCTATACGCTATTTTTAAACTTTTTTAAAATAAAATTAGTGCCTAAATTATATATAATAATATCTAAAGAACTTTAGTAAGTATTAATCTAGTATTATATAAAAGCTATCTATACCTCTTATACAAATATTAAATTAAGAAAAATAGTAACCTAAAATAATATTTTTAAATTAATAATATAAAAGATATTATAGTTATAGATTCGTATAATTTTAATTATTATTTTATAATTAAAATAGGTATTATTTTTAATAGAAAACTTAACCCCTTTTTTAGGATTATTGCTGTAACGTTACGCGATTCTAGACTAACTATTTAAACTTCTACTATATTACGTAATTAACTAACTCTTATTAAGCTTTTTACGTAGTAACTATAACGACTACTACTATAGCCTAATAAGTTATTAGCTTAAGTTATCGCTCTATAACTATAAAATTTAAAAAATCCTATATTTAATAGGCCCTAGTTATAGTACCTCTAATTTTTACCTATTTTTATATTAAGTAAGGACGTAGTGTATACTAAGTCGATATAACTCATACGGATAAACGTAAAGAAATAGAGAACTTAAATCTATATAAAACTATTTTATATATTTAGTAGTAGTAATAGAGTTTCTAAATTAATTTTAGTATAGTAGAGTTAACTTTATAATCTATATTATAAAGTAGTTTATAAAATTATTTTATATAAGAGTGTCTAAAGCCTCTATAAAGTCTATAAAAATTTTTTTAGTAAAGAATAAAATAGCTTATATACGGCTTATATTAAAAAATAAATATTTTTACTTATATATAACTAAAACTATTATACTATTTTTATATATAATAACGTTTAATATATTATTAAAGTATACTTTTATATAGTTAGTATCTACTAGAGATAGTAAAAAGAGTATTAAAGTATTTAAAATATAGTAAGTTACTATATTAATTAAATTTTTAATTTATACGGTACTAAGAGTATATATTAATATATTACTTTTAAAACTAATAGCAGTTTCCTTTAGGGTTTAATTAATTTTTATATTAGAGTTTTTATAAACGTATATTTTAAATTAGCGCTTATTATCTATTAAGAATTTAGTTATATTTATATTTTAAAGTTAGCTTTAATACTACGTACGATACCTTTTTTTAAAAGTAAATTACTTAACTATCTTCTTTTTATTTATAGAGAATACAATAGCGTCTTTATGGCTTTATTTACTATAAATAATAGTTATTACCTTGTGTCCGACTATTAAGTTAATCTTTTTTTAGGTAATATAGATAGTATTAAAGAGCTACTATTTACTAGTCTATAGTTATAGTCCTCTAAATCCTTTGCCCTTACTAATATATAAATACCTACTAATACTTAGGCGTATACGTAACCTAAACCTAAATATATACTTACCTATTTCTTTTTCCCCTTAACGCGTAGCAGCCGCTATACCTACTAATTTAGTAGCTACTACTATATTAAGTACCTCCCGTAACTACACCCCGTCTATTATCTTTAGTATAAAGTCTATTTTTTATTTTACTACCTCTTCTCTACGTAACTTTACTATAAGCTGTCGCAGCTTATTATTTTATAGTATAATTAGGCTATAATTATCTATAATATACCGTATCTAGATATACTATACTAGTAGGTATAGTTTAATATCTTCCCCTACTATAATTACTATCTTATACTTATCTCTCTTAACTTTAGTAAGCAGGCGGCAGACAGTATTATAGTATCCCTTTTCTAGCACGTTAAGGGCTCCTATAGCGTTAACTTTATCGGCGTATACTAGTATATTTAATAGGTATTTTATAACTGCCTTTACTGCTCGCACGTATAGGTTATTATTTAGTATACTTTTATAAATAGGTATATAAGGCTTAGTTGTCGTAGTTTTATTAAGGGCAATTATTACTATTAGTATGCCTATAAACGTTAGCTAACTATTTATAAGCTACGCTACTAAGAATAAATACTACTTAAATCTTATTATAGAACTTTAATAATAATAATAATAATAATAATACGGCAGAGTAGGTATATTATAGTATAGTAATACTATAGTAGCCTAGCCTAAAAAAAAAAAAAAAAAAGTAAAAATAACGGTAGCCCTAGTATACCAAACTTAAGAGTACGCTAAGTTATATATTAAGCTATATACTATAGTTATAAGTTTAAATCTAACTATAATAAATAATATTTTTTATAAAATTTTTATATACGCTTATTTTTTAACTGTATCTAGGGGAATAACTTTTTTAGCTTATACCTTTTTTAGACTAGTGTCTCGACGCTACACCTTACCTCTCTTTATATAATAGAGAATATATCTTCTATTATTATATAATAAAGAAATAAAGTAGTAATAAAATAGTAAATTACTTTTTTTTCTATTTAAGAACTAAGGTTAAATATAGTTTTATTTTCTAATTTTTTTATATTATTATATAAAAATTCTTCAAAGTCTTAAATATAGAAAGTAATATTATTTTAAAAAAGTATTTTTCTATAGAAGTCTTTATATATTATAATATATTAGTTATATACTTAGGCCTTATCTCGTATAAAGTAATTTAATAACTAGTATTTTTTCTTATTATAGATAAAGTATTTTTTTATTACTAAAATTATATTTTTAAATCTCTAAAAGGGTTATTATATATAAGGGCGGAATTATTAGCGCTAAAAGGATCTATTATTATTATTAATCGACACATTAAGTATAAAGGCATACACATACTCCTCCTTTTTTAAAACCCCTTTTAGTCGCCCCGAGCCACCACAGCCACACTATTTGTTCGATTAATATATAAATATATATTATTATTAGTATATTGTTTATTTATATAAAAGATTTTATACAATACCTATAATTAAATATAATATATATATTAGTAATTTATATTAATTTATAGTATAGATTTTAAATTACTTAGTAGTCTTTTATACGTAGACTTTATTAAAAATATAGCCTATTTAAACTTTAGTTAATTTTTATATACTTATATAATTACTATATAAAATAGTATTTTTTTTAAATTAAAAGTTTAGAGCTCTCTATACTAAAGTTAATTTATTAATTATTACCTTTAAGACTTTATACAAAGTTTTATTAGAGTTTTTTTATTTAAATTATATAAAAATAATAGTAGTCTAGTTAGTTTAATACTAGTTATAATTAATATATATATTAAAATAATAGTTTAATCTATTATATAACTATTTTTATAAGTATTTTAAACTAATATTATATAGGTAGAACTAGTCCGCGCAATCTTTTAAAATATTTTAAAAAATAATAGTGTACTATAACTTTTAAATATTAATTTTTTAGTAAGGCTTAATAAAAATACGAGTTTTATTAGCTAGAATATTATATAAGTAACTAGTATAATTATTTACTTTTTTTTATATCTTCTAAAATATAATTATTTTTTATAGATTAAGCTTTTTTAACAGTATATCTTATACGGGTAAAAATTAAAATATTAGATTTTAGTAAGTAGCGTATAAAAATTAAAAAGTTAATAAGTAATTAGTTATTAATATTCTGTAACTAGTTGCTAGGGGAAATAGTAATATTTTAAAATTATATAATAATAAATATATTAAGTATTATAGTCTACTATTATATATATCTAGAGGCGGTACTAGAGTATATAAATTATATAAAATCTAAAGTTATTTAGGTTTATATAGTCTATATTTATACTTATATAATATAAGCCTAAAATTCTTTAAGTAATACTAGTATAGTAGGATTAATTACTTATATAAAATATATTATAATAGTTAGCTTTTTTACTATATAAGAGGTATAGCTAGAGTATATAAAATATTTAACTATTAGCTAAAATTTTAAAAGTTTAAACTTAATAGTTTTCGTACAGGTTATTTTATAATAATAATTAAACTTTTCATTAAACCTTTAATTTTATTTAAAAGTTTTTAATTTTTTAATATTTTTTTTATAATTCGAAGAAAAGTTTATATAAAACTTATTAATATTTTTTTTTATTTATCTACTAGAGGTCGTACGCCCTTATTTTATAAAATTCCTAATAGTTTATTTTAAAATACTTATCTTAGTAATATAAAGTAGAAATAGTTCTATTTAGTAAATAAATTATAATATAAAGTAATTAGATT
Source organism: Pleoardoris graminearum (assembly GCA_030770415.1). Taxonomy (NCBI): domain Eukaryota; kingdom Fungi; phylum Ascomycota; class Dothideomycetes; order Pleosporales; family Didymosphaeriaceae; genus Pleoardoris; species Pleoardoris graminearum. Next base: position 19,712 of record JASEKS010000053.1, on the reverse strand, counting down.
TTAGCTATCTCTTTATTCTATACGAAGTTTTATAATAACGCAGCTAATATATATATTAAGTTATTTAGTATATAGGTTATTTTAAATATTTAGATCCTTTATTTAGTATTATAATTTAGTTTAGTTTTTAAATACTTATATAAAGATATTATATTTTTAGATATATTCCTCTTATAATAAATTTAGATCTATTTCTATTATACGCTCTTTACCTTTCCTTATAGAGAAAACTTTTTCTAGTATAATTATATTATTTAGTTTATATAATTAATTATGCAGTTTTAGTTTACTATATTAATAGGTTTATATAGAGTAGTTTCGCTTTAAAAAGAATTATTTTTATCTTTTATATAGATAAGATTTTAATAAAATATATAATTTAATATACTTTCTTTTATTTATAGATACGGAGAAGAGTTATATAATATATAAAATTATTTTTACGTAGTATAGATTTAATAATAACTTAACCTTTTTATATACTCTTACTAATTTATAATAAATAAAGAAATTTAATTAATTACTAGTAATAGAGTAATCGAATAATTTAATTAATTAATTATTAATTAGTATTAGAATAACTATATTTTATTTATACGGAGTAATAGTCCTTTATAATATTATAGTAAGTAGAAAATAGTATAAAATAATAAATAGTAAATAGTTATATTTTCTTTTACCCTCTCTACTATCTATATAATAGTTAGATAAAATTTCTACTTACTAGTATAGATTATATAATTATATAACTATAGTTATATAATCTATACACTCCGTATTACTAGCGAATCTATCTAGATTAACTACTCTATATATAATATATAAATATTATAAAAAATATTTTTATATTTTTTAATAAGGTTAACTTTAATATCTAATATAAACTTATAAATTATTAATAAGATTAAATTTAAAACCTAATATAAACTTATAAATTAAATATTAGGTTAAATTAAAAAGAAAAAAATTTATAACTATATTTTATAATATTAGTATTATAGATAACTAAGTGTATTATTTTTTAAGTAATATATTATTTTTCTTATTATAAATATAAAATAGAACACTATAGATAAAGTAATATAAAATATATATATTTTTTATATTATTATTTAAAAATATTAATAATATATATTACAATTTTATAACCTCGTAATATAAAATAGTAATAAAAATATAATAAATATTTAATAGTTTATATATAATACTATTTTAAATAAAAACTATTAATTTTTTACTTTTTTAATAAATATTTTATTATTATATTCTTTATTAGAACTAAAGTACTATACTAAATAATATTTACTACTATATAATAATTATTATAATATATTTTAAATTATATACTTCTATATTTTATATATTAATAAAAAATACTAGTTTAAAATAAAATATTTAATATATTTAACTTACTATAACTTTTTAGTTTATAATTATATTTATTGTGTATAAAATAATAATTATATTCTTATATATTATATCTTTTAAAATTATTTATTTTTCTATAATTATACTTTAAAAAATACATTAATTTAATTAATTTAAAAAAATATTTTTAACCATTTTATTTTCTTATATATATCTGTATGTATAAATTATGCACGAGTCGGTTTTTTAGACATGATTCGGCGATATAGGCTTAGGAGATTAAGTCGGGAATCCGTCCACGGGGTTCTTAAATGCATGGGGTACAAAGCAGGCGCGAAAGTAGCGGCAGCGACAGGGGCTGAGTGGTAGGGCCGTGATAGGCTGCTTCTGCAGCCGAGCGGCGCAGCATCCCGAGGTCTTGGAATACTGGCCGGGAGCAGGTCACTTGTAGCCTAGCAATAAAGACCCGACGTGCATCCAGCTAACCGTTTGCGTAACCGCACTTCATCTTGACTCGCACCGGTGAGACCTCTCCAGCGAGATGCAAGAGACACTCCATGCTAGGCCGCGTACGGGCTAGTTCGCAGGCATGACTGCATGCCACCTTCTGCCTAAACACAGCTCTGCCTTTACTGGCCACGCATCTGTTTGGTGCAAACACCACACGTTACACAAATACTCCCATTCTAGTTTCCCCAAAGCTCAACCTCCAAGCCTTGTCGTCCAAGTAGCATTGTCTCCAGGTATATTGCAAGTATGGCGTCGACCAGCCGCATCGCCGCTCTCGCCATGGAGATTGAGACACAGACAACCAAGCTCGACAAGTTCTTCACAGAGAGCCAGATGCCCCCGCCTTCATTCGACGAGGATGCCCCATTGATGTATCCGTTTCCACCGGACGTTGCAGAAGCTCAAGAGGCCTTGTCGGCAGCCCTGGACGAACTATGGTGGCTCAATAAGGGGCCAATTCAAACCATAGTGGCCAAGTCCGTATGTCATGAGTGACCTTATTGTGGCTAGGCAGCGTGTTGACTTGAACAGTTTGCCACGTCTGTCGGTCTGAAGACCATCCTCAAATACAATATCCAAAACCTTGTCCCCCTCGAGACAGGAACCACCTTCAAGGAGCTTTCCGAGAAGACCGGCGTCCCAGAGAAGAAGCTTACACGCCTGTTGAGGCATGGCATAACAGATCACTTCTTCCGCGAGACGCAGCTGGGTCACATAAAGCATACCGCTGCAACCAAAGCACTTGCTGCCATGCCCGTTCTCGGAACGTGGGCCTCGATGGGAATATATGATGTCGGACCTGCCAAGATGCGTGTAGGTTCGGGCACATATGTCACCAGGATAGATGCTTACTATGGTAGATGGTTGATGCGATTGCCAAATGGCCAGACTCCGAGGAGCCAAATCACTCGGTCAGCAGCGCTCCCAGCTTGATTGAAGGACTGACTGACGTATAATGTAACCAGGGTTTCCAACTCGCCAACGACACAGACAAGACCATGTTTGATTTCTTCGAGGACCACCCTGAGCGCATGAGCCGCTTCAAAGATGCCATGAGCTTCCTTCAGACCTTCCCGGGCCTGGAGCCCTCCTACGCCGTCAAGGCCTACGACTGGGCCTCTTTGGGCAAAGCCACCGTGGTGGACATTAGTGGGTCGCACGGTCTTGTGTGCATCGCTCTTGCAAAAGAATTTCCCGACCTACAATTCGTGGTGCAGGACCTTCCCAAGGTTGTTGAAGACGCGAAGGCTAAATCGCCAGCCGAACTATCGCACCGTATAACATTCCAGGCCCACGACTTCTTCAAGGAGCAGCCTGTCAAGAATGCCGACATCTACTACTTCCGCTGGGTTCTCCACGACTGGTCCGACAAATACTGTGTCAAGATCCTCCAGGCGCTGATTCCCGCTCTGAAGCCAGGTGCTCGCCTTCTGTTCAGCGAGAGATGCCTCGAGGCGCCCTGCACACTGCCCCTCCTTGCGGAGAAGTGGAACAGGTAGGTGCCGTACACAACTGTTATCGTGAATAGTTATTACTTGTGTGAGTGCCACTGACAAGAACAGGGACTCGGACATTACTATGCTGGCCACATCCAACTCCCAGGAGCGCGATGAGGATGACTGGAAGGCCTTGTTGAAGGCCGCGGACTCGAACTTCACCCTTGAGGAAGTGAGGAGGACATCTGGGGCGAAGCTGGACTTGATTGTCGCCAGATGGAAGTGATCTATTCCTAAGCGTTGGCATGATGATCAAGCTGCAGAAATCCCATGGATGTGGTGGAAGCGTGATAGGGTTGCGAGGCGTCGATCATCCCATACGAGCCGCTGTGCTGCTTCTTCAACGGGTACTCGGCTGTTGTAATAGTGTAGCAGCTACACGAAATGATACCAGGGTATCGTCACGTCCAACCGCCCGCTGCCCGTGTTAAGCGTGTATCTAGCATGCACCTTGCCACGCGAATCGCTCACGCCGCCATAGTCACGTTACCATGTTACTCGTACAGGGGTTATCTCGGTGGGGCCATCAGACAAGTTGCGCTGGTCCCGTCCAGACACTTGCCTGTACGAGGTGACATGGTTTCTAACAAGGTTGACAACGGTACAAGTGAGAGGAGCATTCAACCTGCCTTGCTCCGCGGCACAATCCTGAACGGCACATGCATGGTGTAGCGTGAAGACGCAGACGACGGGGTGCAGCCAGCTGGGGAAGGCGCGCAGGATGACCACCGTTCGAAAGACTAGGAGGTGTCAGCTATAGTCTCCCTAGGGCGCAAAAACGACTCACGGTCTTCTACAAAGTTGACAGCGGACTTCAGCCAGCGTGAGTCGCGGCAGAAGCTGGTGCCCACAAAGGCTCTGGCCGACGTGCGCGCCGTCAAAGAGAGTAGTAGGGGGTAGAGCTCGACCTCAGTCCACCCGTGATTTGCCTCCTCGGGAAATAGGTCCTCGACAGCTTTGCCCAGCTCGTCCTCGAGGTGCGGGGTGAGCAGGCCCAGGTTGGGGGTCAGCTTGCGCTGGACGATACGGTGGTGCAGGCGCGACTGCAGGATGAAGTTGAGCCCCGTGTAGGGGCCCATGAGGTCGTTCTCAAGCGCCTTGGTGCCGTCTGCGATAATTCGGCGGCAGCGTGCTGAGCTCCTGGACGGCCGAGGGGGGACCCTGTATAGTATTATATATCTACGGACTTCATGCGGGGCTTCTGTTTCGGACCCGAGGGACGCAGTAGGCGCTGGCCTACATTATAACCGCCAGCCTCTCCCGTCCCATGGTCGTCGCCCCGCCGTCGTTGCCGTCGCGGCCCAACAAGTTTGTCGGTTCGAGTCATTGCTCTACCAGCTGTGAAATTCGAAAAAATCCTATGTTTAATAAGCCCTGGTTATAGCGCCTCTGTTTTTACCTACCTGTGTTAAGTGAGGACGTAGCGTCCACAAAGTCGATACAGCTCCCACGGATAAACGTAAAGAAATAACCGCCAGCCTTGCCACCTTGGTAACGCGCCGACGCCGATAAATTACTCTATCCCTTTCGCGCCGTTGGGTGCGAGCTCCTCGTCCACGTCTATCGCCTTCGCTCCTCCGTCTGGAGAATTGGCCAGCTCTCCAACACAGGCCCGTTGCCTGACGCCTGAAATCCACCACCATGCCAGGCGCTCCCACCACGGGCGCGCCTACCGATGCGCCCATGCCGCCCATGCCGTCCCCCTTCACCACCACACTGGTCTCGGTCCTCGTCGTCTTCCTGAGCCTGGCCACCATCGCATTGGGGCTGCGCGTCTACTGCGCGCGCATTTACTGCGCGCGCATTTCTGCCCGCGACAAGTGGTTCACCATGGACCTGATGCTCATCATTGCCGCGCTCATTGTCACCTATGGCTGCATATTGACCACCGTCATCGGAGCGGCAACGCTGGGGCTCGACTACACCAACAACAAGATGGGTCCGGTGCAGGGAGCCCAATTCGTCTTCAAGGTAAGTTTGAAAACCAACGAAGAACTACGAAAAAGCGTCGCGTGTTCTGACCAGAGCCTGCATATTTACTTTGCCGAGGTCATCACCACAACCGTCGCGAGCGGGCTGTGCAAGATTTCGATTCTGGAGTTTTACAAGCGCCTCTTCATTTGGAATCCCTTTGTAACGGTGTGCAACGTGGGCATCTTCCTCGTTTCGTCCTGGATGATTGGAACATTCTTCGTAGGTTTACCAGCATGATATTCAATGCGAAATTCGTCTAATAAATTCCACCAGACCCAGCTCTTCTGCACAACCCCTATTTCGGCTGCCTGGCGGCACCCCGAGCACCAGCTTCAGGACGCCAACTACGACTATCCCACTGCACTCCTGGCCATCTTCGGTATCGGCATTGTCCTGGATTTCCTAGTCCTCTGCCTGCCCCTGCGCCCTATCTGGCAGCTGCAGCTCACGCTAGCCAACAAGATCAAAGTCTCCCTGGTCCTCTGGCTCGGCATCTTCTGCGTCGTCGCTGCGTCCGTCCGCTTCTACTATTCGTACCGCCAGCTATACGCGGTCTTCGTCGCCACGGCGCAGGAAAAGGGCACCATTCCCGTCCTGGCCTCGGTGTGGTCACAAATCGAGCCCAGCGCCTCCATCATTGCCGCCTGCTTGCCCACCTACGGCCCGTTGTTCAGCAACCGCGGCATGGGCTCCATAATCCGCTCAACCCTCAGCTTCTTCTCCATCAGCAGCCGCACCGCGTGCGCCTCCAAGTTCAGCAAGAATGTCAACCACAGCAACAACTCTGGTGACCAGAACGGCAAGCGGCACGAGCTCAAGCCGAGCAATAAGATGGATATCGAGAGCTTCTCGACGCGGAGCCTGAGGAGGCCCGAGAACGGACGTATCCGCGCGACGTCGGAGATGATAACAACGCATTAGACGACGCATCAGGCCATGAATAATGCAAGAGGGAGTTTTTAACGCAGAAGACGAGTGGGATTTCTTCCTAAAGTTGGAGCGAGATGTCCAAACTTTGGATATACGTGCTCAAGTAGCGTGGCCAGGTGTACGGCCTAGGTACTAGCGGTGCCCACGAATTTACTATAGCTCTCTCTTTTCTATGTTATCTAATTCACTTTCCTTATTATTAGTGCACATTAAGTAACTCTGCATGAACACTATTATAGAACAGTTAATTATCCTATAACGTACTCTTTATAATAAGCTTTTTAGCCTTTTTTTTAAGGTTATTACTATAATGTTACACAATCTTAAACTAGCTAGTTAAACTTCTAGTATATTATATAATTATTAATACTAACTTATTTTAATAAACTTTTTATATAGTAACTATAGAAACGTTTTTATTATTACTAATAACCTATAACTATTTAATAATAATTTAAATATTAAAATAGTACTGTATTTTTTATAAAGCCCCTTTATCCTCTTTAAAGAACTATTAACTTTTTTTATTATTTTATATAACTATATTATAATGTTATACTATACTCTTTTTTTATTACTATTACTTATTTTAAAACTCTACTTTTACGTATATATATATTTCTATACCTAGATGATTATAATTACTATAATAAGCTTTTTTATATAATAATTATACTTTTTAACTTAATACTACTATAAAAAAAAATACTTTACTCTACTATTTATATAAATTTATAATATATTTTTTACTATTTATATATAAATTTTATTCTATTTTTATATAGATAAAATTAAATATTTTAATCTTTATAGATAATATTAAAGTTAAAACTAATATTTTATTTAAATAATAAAACGTATTTTAATTAAATTACAATAAAAAATAATATTAACTAAAAAATCTATTAATTTATTAAGTAAGATAACTTATTAAATGATCGAAATGTAAAAGTTAAAATAATTTTTAATATAACTTAACTAGTTATTACTATTAGTAAAAGGCTGTATTATATATTATAGATTATTTAGTTTTATAATTAAACACTAAAATACTAATATTATAAATATAATAATAATAAAAAGTATTAGAGTTTAAGAATTATATTTATAATAAAAATAATATTATATTTAATATTTTACACACTTTATATATAGTATATATAATTACTTTTATACTATTAATACTACTATACTATAGTAAATTATTAACTTAGGTTATTACTCTATAAGTTATATAATTAAAAAAATTTTATATTTAATAGATTCTAAGTTAGAGTATTTTTATTTTTACTTATTTTTATATTAATTAAAAATATAGGGTATACTAACTTAATATAGCTCCTATAAAGAAATAAAAAAAAATTTAACTAAACTAAAAACTTTTTTTATAATTATTATACACGCTTATTTTTATAACTATATCTAGAAGAATAACTTTTTTTAGTCTATATCTTTTTTAGACTAGTGTCTCGGTACTATACTTTACCTTTCTTTATATAATAAAAAAATAAAAAGTTTTTTAAATTTAACATATTATTATTATTATAATGTAGCGTTTTATAAAAGTAAATAAATAATATTATAGTAAGAGAATATGTCTAAAATACTAAAGCCTTTATTAAGTATAAAATATAATAAATACTTACTATATTAGGAATAAAATATATAAAATTAAATACTAAATTAAATTTATATATATATATATATATTATTTTATATTTATATATAGATATTATACTACCTTTATATATTATAATTCTACTTAATATAAATAAATAAATATAAATACGCTATTCCTAAGATCTATAAAATATAAAAGTTATTAAATATTATAGCCAGTAAAGTAATAACTTAAATAAATAACTTATTAGATAATAGTAATTATAAAAGTTAAATAATAATTATAAAATAATTATAAAGTATATATAAACTATTATGTTAAATAAAATAAAAGTATAAAGTATATATACTATCTTTAAATAGTATATATAATAGCTTATTCTTCTTTTTATAAATACTATATAAATATATAAAAAAATAAGAACGGTAAACTCTATATTAAGCCATACACCGTAAGTATAAAATTAAATCTAACTAAATTAAAAATATTTTTTATAAATCTTATATACGCTTATTTTTTTAACTATATCTAGAAAAATAACTTTTTTTAGCTTATAGCTTTTTTAGACTAGTGTTTCCACGCTATACTATACCTCTATTTATAATAATAAATATAAACTTTAAAATTTATAATTATATTTATAAACTTAACTTTATACTACTAATTAATAATTTAATTAGCTAATTTTAAGTACAGAGAATAGGCTTTTATTAATAGTAATAACTAGTTAAATTATATTAAAAATTATTTTAAATTTTACCTTAATACTATATAAGAGACTAGTTTAGTTAATAAGCTAAATTTTTTAATAAATATGTTTAAATCTATTTTATTTTTAATACACTTCTTTTAATATAATATATATATAATTTTTAATTTTAATAATACTTATAAGGATATTAAGGTTAACTTTAAATTATATTATAATATAATTAATTTTATAATAGAATAGTAGAATAAATATAAGATTTATTTATTTAAAATAATATATAGTAATAGTAGCAGTAGGTAGTAGTAGTAATAGTAGTAAAAATAATAATAATAATAATAATAATAATAATAATAATAATAATAATAATAATAATAATAATAATAATAATAATAATAATAATAATAATAATAATAATAATAATAATAATAATAGTAATAGTAATAATAATAGTAATAATAATAAGAATAATAATATAATATAAATTATATTGTTAAAATAGTACAAAAAGTAAAGGTTAAGTAAAAGTAATTTATTAAAATAGTTAAAATTATTTAAGCGTAGAGATATACGTATATATAAAAGTAAAATAGGTAGTAAAAGAATGTATACTCTCGTACTATAAGGTAGTTATATAGAAACTTATTATTAAAATATTTATAATTATTATAGGGGGGCGAACTTAAAAAATAATAGTTAAAAAAGATATTATTTTTAAAATAATATAAGTTTATAATTAGTAAGTTCGGAAATATAAGAAATATAGCTTTTTAAATAAAAAAACTAGCAGATTCGATTTACTATATTATGGGCTATTTACTATAGGGTTTAGGGGTAAAAAAAATAGTAAATATAAAAATTTTTTAGAATACTATTATTAACTATTAAAACTTTTTATTTAATGTGTAAAATTGGCTTATTTTTATATATATAATAATAGATACTATATTATAATTATATATATATTATTTTTATATAATTATATATATATTATATAATTATTACCAAAAGTTATATATTTAAAATTTTAATAATAAACTTATAAATAATATATTATTAATACTTAGTATAGTATCTGTAAAAATATATAAGTATTTTATATTAGCTAGGGAGTAATAAAATATAATAATTAATAGCCTTTTAGAGTTATTTATTTTATTAATTAAAAATACCTCTTTAATAGTCTCTATACTTTTTAAACTTAATTTTATACCTAAATTAGTCTGTTTATGTTTATTTAGTGTAGATTTTATATAATACTATATATTTTTTATATATACTAGATTAGTATTATAGACTACATAAAAAAAATATATATTTTAATTATACTTAACCTATATTAAAACGTCCATTATTTTATAAATAAGGGCTTTATCTATTTAAAATTACTAATATAAATTAATATTAATATAATAATATAATTATATATATATTTATATTATTATTTTAAAAAAAGAATAAAATAATCTATAAAGTTACTTACTCCTTTTTATCTTTAATTTAACTTTAGATATAGGAATGTTTTTATATTATTATTACTAGCAAACGATATAGATAATATAAGCATTTTTATAAATACTATATTAACTTTATTATTTAACTAAATATCGTTTTAAATTAAGAATATTAAATTATAACTAATATAATAACTACTATAATTAAGAATAAGAAAAATATAACTATACGGTAATAATATATAAAATAACCTATATTTTAAAATATTAAAATTTTAATATACTTTACTTTGTAATTAGCTAATAGCAAATTCTCTTTTATTTTACAGGGGGGTGAAAGCGAAAAAGAGTACTTATAAAAGTTATAGTTTTTAAAAATTTATCTAAAATTAATTAATAAGCCTAAAAATACGTAAATTATATGGTTCTAAAAAGAGAGTAAAGGAGATTTATATAAGAATTTGAGTTACTACTTATAAATTATCTGTAATAAATTAAAATTACCTAAATATAGTAAATATTTTAAACGCTTTTTAAGGTTTCAATAACTGTCTAGTTAATAAATATATTTAATTAAAATTTTAACTATACCTTTTTAGGTCTAGTATAGGTCACGTAACTAGTTTTTTAAAGTATATTAGTAAACTAATAATAAAATTATATTAATAATAAAAATATAGCCTATAATTATATAATTACTACTTACGTAATATATTACTAATATTGTAGTATATTATAATATCTTTTTAATTTTATAAACCTAAATTCCTATTTCCTTAAAATAGCGGCAAATTTTTTAAAACTTAAATTTAAAGTTTACTTACTCTAAAAAGTAAATATTTCTATATTTATAATTATTTCTACTTTAAATAAGCCTAAAAAGACTATTTATAATACTATCTAATATATTAAAAATAAAGAAAAATATAATTATAATATAAAAAAAGTTAATAAGAGTAGGATAATAAAGTTAACTCTAAGAGTGTAAAGAGTTAGTAATAAAGACTTAACTAAAAGTCCTAAAAAAGAAAAGAAAAGCCTATTAATAGAAAATAGTTTAAAAATTATAAAAACCGTCTTTATAAACTTTTGTTTTAAAAAAAAAATATATTCTATTAATATAAGTACTAAAAAACCTATAATAAATAAAAAAACGCTAATAAAAGATTAAACTATACTAAAGAAAATATAAAAAATTATATTTTCTAATAAGTTAATAATATAAAGGCGCAGTGTTAAAAGTAAATATTATAGAAAAAGGGATAATAATAAAATTAAAAGAGAATTAGCTGTTAGCTAATTATAAAGTAAGTTATTTTAACTTTTTAAAATATTAAAATATATAACCTTTTATATATTTTTAAGTTATAGTTTTAGGTTTTTAATATTAATTAAATTGGTTATTTTATAGGCCGAGACCTTACCATATAAGTTTAGGGTGTAATTTAGGTAGAAGGTAGAAGTAATTTAGTATTTATTAAAATACCTAATTTTTTACTTCTTATACTAGTAAGGACTATATAAATAAAGTTCTTATACTTACAATTAAACTAACTATAAAACGGGATAAGTTTTATAACACTTTTTTACCCCTATTTTTATTAATATAATAATATATATATATATAATATTATATTATATTATAATTATAATCTTTATAATAATATTAATTTAGGTTAGTAATTTTAATAAGATAATATTTCTATTTATAAAGCTACGAACGTTTTAACTTAGTTTAAAAATAATAAAATTAAACTATTTCCTTACCTAGCCTATAGTCCTAATTTGGCCCCTATTAAAAATATATAGAGTTATTTAAAATTAGAACTAATTAAAAATAACAAAGCTAATTTACGTATAGAAAATAGTTTAAATAGTATAGAGGCCTTTAAAAGAGTTATTAATAAGAAGTAGTATAAAATACTATAACACGTTATTAATAACTATATTTTATCTCTTTTGAACTGTTATAAAATAGTTATAGAAACTAAAGGCTTCTATACTAAATACTACTAATTTATTATTTACTAGTTTATTATGAAAAATTTAAAAAAGGGACTTTTATAAATAATTATATAAATAATAAATAAAGGTATACACATACTCCTCCTTTTTTAAAACCCCTTTTGGTTGCCCTGAGCCACTACAGCCACACTATTTATTCGATTAGTATACAAATATATATATATATAAATAATATATAAAAATATAAAAATGTTTTATATACTTATATATTATAAGTACTATTATAATATATATAAAAATAACTAAATTTTATAGCTTAAATAAAAAGTTATTATAGCCTATAGTAGGGTGCTAAAAATTTTCTATATTTACTAATTCTTTTACCCCTAAACCGCTTAGTAAGTAGCCCCTAATAGAGTAAATAGAATCTGCTAAACTATTTCTTTAAAACCCTGTTTTTCTTATATTTTTTAGCTTACTAATTAACAAGTTATATAACTTTAAAAATAGTAACTTTTTTAAGTACTCTTTTTTACTTTTACCCCCCTGTATTTTCACCTATTTTTATATAATACTAATTTTTAATATCCTCCCTTTATATTATAAACTTTTTAGAATATATTATTTTCTTAAAATTTATATATTTAAAATTTTTATTCTTTCTTAAGCGAATTTTAATTAAAGTTTTTTATATTATTTTTATTAATTATAAGTTTTTTATTACTAATATTAATATTATAATATAATACTAATTAAAAGCCCTTTATATAAGCTTATTAAAATATTTTAACTAGTCTTTAATTATTGTATTTTATTTACTATTATAGGTCCTTTACTTAAGTCTTTATTAATAAGTCTTTTAATTCTTTAAATTACCTTAGGAACTTAATCTATGTTAATTTTATATATATTATTATTACTATATTATTATTCTTAATATATTATATAGTATTATAAACAGTATTAAGTGTTCTATTAAAGTAAAAATAATTAATAGAATATAAGTATATACTTCTAAAAGAAAATAAACTTTATATATAAGTATTATTAAATATTGCACTCTATGAAAGGAATAGAAGTCTAGGCTTATAATATTAAAAAGATATTATTATATACTATAATATTAGTAATATATTACGTAAGTAGTAATTATATAAGTATAGGCTAAATTTTTCTTCTTAATATAGTTTTATTATTAAACTACTAATGTACTTTAAAAATCTAGTTACGTGATTTTTACTAGTTCTAGAATAGTATATTTAAAAGTTTAGTTAAATATATTTACTAACTAAAAAGTTATAGGAACCTAAAAGAGGGGTATAAATAATTAGTAAGTTTAGGTAATTTTAGTTTATAATCCGTAATTAATAAGTAGTAAGTAAAATCCTTATTAACTTCTATTGTACTATCTCTTTAAAAATATATTATTTACGTAGTATTCACCTTATTAATTAATTATATATAAATGTTTAAAAAACGTATCTCTTTTAAGTACTGTTTTTTAAGTCTCGCTTACTATATAATAAAATTAAAAAATTGTATATAAAGTACTATATTAGAGTTTATAGAGGTTATATAAAAAATTATTTAAAAGAATACTATTTTTAAAATAATATAACTTTTTAATTAATAGTCCTAAAAAAAAAAGCTATATTTATAAGAAGAACTAGTATACTCTGGCCACCTTATTATATACTACTTAGTAAGCTATATAGTAGTATTTAATAATTAGTAAATGTAAAACTTTTTAGGATATTAATTTAAGCTATTATAACTTTTTATATAACGTATAAAATTAGTCTATATTTATATTTATAATAATTATTACTATATTTTATTATTATATATAATATTTTTTTATATTAATATATTAATTATAGAATTAGTCGTAAATATTAAATATTTATATTTTTAATAATAAGCTCGTAAATAATATATTAATAATATTTTATATATTATTTCTAAGTATCTATAAGTATTATAAAATAGTTAGAGAGTAATAAGGTTTAACTATTATTAAATTTTTATAGTATTCTATTTTATTTTAATAAAATAGCTTTTTTAAAAGCGTTTATTCTTTAAAACTAAAATCTATACCTACGTTAGTCTTTTTATGTTTATTTAGTATATATTTAAAATTTTTTTATATATTTTCTATAGGGGCTAAATAAGCGTTATAAGCTAGATAAGAAAAAATATAATTTAACTATTTTTAAAATAGTTAAAATTGTCTATTATTATATATATATAAATATTATTTTATTATAACTAAATATATAAATTAATATTAATATAAGGTTTATAAATATAATATAATTTATTATTATATATATATCTAGATAATTATATAAAAGAGAGTATAAAAATATTACTAAGTTACTTATTATATTTTATATTTAGTTTAACTTTAGGTATAAAAACCTTTCTCATATAATTTTTACTAATATAGGAAATATAAAAATAAAGGACTTTAATAAATACTAACTTATATTTACCTTTTTACTAGATAGTAGTTTAGTCTTTAGATATTTAATTAAAACTAGTGAAATATTTAATATAACTAATATTAATAGTATAATTCTTTAATATTAACATATATAAAAGTTGTATAGTATAATATATTAAAATATAAAAATAACTTACTTTATAATTAGTTAATAGTGAGTTTTTTTAAATTAGATTATAACTTTTTTATATATACTACTCTATTCTAATTTCTCTCCTTACTATTACTAACTTATTTAAATATATAATTTTCTTATAAATTTATATTTTTTATATTTTTTATATCTTTCTAAGTATATATAAATGGTTTTTTTAGATTTTTTCTTTAATAATTTTCGGTTTTTTTACACTAATAATAATATTAATATCCTTTTTATTTAACACTCTTTAGAAGAACCTTTTTACTAAATTTAAACTTTATTTTAATAATAGTCTTTTATTTTTTTTATAGGACTTTTAATAGAGTTACTATTAATAAATATAATTTTTTTTTATCTTTAAATCTCTATTTCTATTAATTCTATTTATATTATTATTACTTTATATTTTATATAAATATATTATATAATATTATAAATAGTAGTAGCCGTTCTTGTAAAGTAAATATATAATTAATTTAAAAATATTTTATTATATAAAATATTAATTATTAATTTACCTTTAATTAAGTTTAGTATTATAATAATATAATAGTAGTCTAGGGCTATAAAACTAATAAGATAATATTATATACTATAATATTAATAATATATTACGTATTTAATAATTATAAAAATAAAACGTAAATGTTTATTATTAATATATATATATTAATATACAATAAATTAATATTTAAACTTATATTATATAAGTTTTATAATATCTAAAAAAAAAGTTAAAAGTTTTATTAAATATAATTACTAACTGAAAAGTTATAAAACCTTAAAAAAAAATATTATATTTACCTAATTTTAATTTATTATATATACTTATAGTTTTATAAATATTAAAAAATATATAAATTATTATATATAGTTAATATATACTATATATAATATTTATAATATTTTTTATAATATATTAAATAATATATTAAATAATATTTTTTAATAGAATATTACTTACCTACTTTTAAAACTATTATTTATATAAATAATTAATAAGGGTATATACTCTAATTAAATTTTTTTATTGATTCCTCTATAATATTTTAACCACTATTAAAAATATTATAGAGTATTAGTATTAGTAGAAAAGTAATTATAGTTACTATATATAATATTAATTAAAAGTTAATATTAATAATATAACGTAGTAAAAGTTAAAATAAGTAGTTTAAAGTTATATAATATTATAATAATAATTTTACAGAAAGGTAATATTTATATATATATATATTAATATTATTAATAAATATTATAATTATTAATATTATATGCGTACTTAATTGTAAAGTTATTATATTATATTATAAATTTTATTTATATATATATAAACTTAACTTACTTAATTACTTACGCTTAGTTTACTATTTTATTACTATTATTATTATTATTATTATTATTATTATTATTATTATTATTATTATTATTATTATTATTATTATTATTATTATTATTAGTATACTATATAGTAATAATTATAGTATGTCTTAATTTTTTAATATTAATATATATATAAATTTTATTCTATATAGTGTAAGTTAATAATTAATATTATTAGATTAAGAAATTATATTACTTATAATTCATTTTATAAAAACTTTTATAAAATTAATAAATATATATTATTATATTTATAAATTATAAAAATAATATTATAAAAACTTTAATGTTTATTATTTCTATATAATTATTTTAGTAGATTTTTATATTTAAAGTATTAGTTTATATTTTTACTAAATACTTTATATTATAATAAATAATATAAAAAATTTAACTATATTAATAGTAGTTTAATTAAGTATTTTTATATAATATATATTCTATATTTAATACAAAATATAATTGTTAAATTTATAATATAATAGTAAAATTATTTTTATCTCTCTTTTATAAATATATATAGTAAAGACTTATATAGATTTTAAATTATAAGAATAATAATCTTAATCTTAATATTTTCTTTTTAGTATAAGTTATAAAACTATACTATATATATTATATTTATTATAGAGTTATTTAAAACATTAATAATTATATTTAATATTATATAATATGATATTAATATACTATATATTTTATATTATAATTCTTTTACTTTTATACTATTAATAACTGTATATATAGTTTTTATAATATAAATTATAAATATTTAGGAATAATATTTTTATTAATACGATTTTATAGTTAATCTAAAGTATTTAATATATTTTTACTCCTAATTTAAATTATTATATATTTTACGATATTACTACTATAGTACAGTATATATATTAATTTTACATAATTATTTTAAGTTTTTATTTCTATTTTATAGTTATTATATATATATATAATTTTTATTTTTTTTAAAAATACTATAGTGTTATATATTTTATTTTTATAATATATTATTAGTTTTTTTATACCTATAATAATAATAATTAAATGCTGTTAAAATAATCTATAAGTAGTATTATATATATACAGTAGTAAAAATACTTATTTAATATATATATTACTTACAACTAATTCTATTATTATATATATTTAGAATAATAGTACGTGTATAAATAGTTAATATTATAATTTTTAACTAAAAAAGTATAAATATTATTTAAACTATATATAGTTATTATATTTTATAATTTAGAAATATCGTTAATTGTATATTAAATAATATATAAAGTATAAAAATATAAATATATTTTTATTATTATAGAGATTTCTAAAAAAATTATTTTTATTATTATTTTTAGAATTATATTTATTTTAATTATAAATTTTAAATATTTATTAAATTTTCATTAATATATATAATATATAATAAAATATATTTTAAATAAATAAGGAAATTTAATATTTATTTAAACTAAAATAATATTTATATTAATATATTAATAAAATAAACTCTAATAGTTATAGTAATCTAATATAATATTAAAGGATTTAAAATAAAAAAACATTTATATTTTTATATAAAATAGATTAAACATATTAAATAAATTAATATAAAATAGAATATAATAGATTAGAATAATAATTAAATATTATTACTACTTATTATCGTTTTAAAAAAAATATAAGTTTTATATATTAAGACTATATAATTATTTAAAAAAAGTTTTTAATATTAAGTAATCTACTAACGAACTGTTTAATAAACGAATTAATATATATAGACTAGTAAAATAATATATACTAATATTAAATTAATTAAATAATTAATAATAGAAATATTATAGTTTAAAATAGTAATTCTTAAATTAAAAATAATTAAATACTAATTAGAATAAAATACTATATAAATTAAATAAAATAAGTAAACTAAATTTAATAAAATAAAATGTAAAATGTATAAACCTAGATAATTATATAATACACTAAAATAAAAGAAATATAAAATTAAATTACATAATATAAAATAATATTATTATTAATACTATAGTATATTTATTACTATACTATTTTCTTTTTTATATACACTCCTTTAATAAAAATATTAAATTAAAAAATTTTAAATATATTATTATATTTAGTGTAAATATTATATAATTAAGAATTGTTAATATAGTTAATATTTTATAGTTATAGTTATTAAACAATATAAATACTATAATATTTTCTTTAAGTTTTAAATTTTTTTTATGTTTCTACTTACTGTTATTATTATTTTTTTAATTTTTATATTTAATTATATTTTTATTTTATCTAATATTATATATTTATATAATTATTATATAAAAAGTGTAGCTGTAGTAGTTTAGAACAACTAAAAGAGATTTTAAAAAAGGAGGAGTAAATATATACCTTTATACTTAATATATCGAAAAAGTATTTTTATCTAATAGTATAAGTAATTAAAATAAATTTACTATTTTAATAGTAAATATATAAGCTATTATTACTATACTTTATTTTAATAGTAATATATAAATAGTTTTTTCATATAATATATTATTATATATTTTATATTATTACTACAGATTTTACAATTAGTATTTAATAAAGTTATATATATACTTCTTTTTTTAAACCCCCTTTTAGATCGCTCTAAGCCACCACAACTATAATTTTTATTTAATTAATATATAAATATATAAATATAAAATTTATATCTATTAACGCTATAAAATTATATATAATTAAAAAAATATAAATTAATATTCTATATAAAATAAAAATAATATATAAAATAAAAATAATATATAAAATAAAAATAATATATATTAATATATATATTTATATATTAATTATACAAAGAGTGTGGCTGTAGTAGCTTAGAATAACTAAAAGGGATTTTAAAAGAGGAGCAGTATATATATATCTTTATACTTAATATATCGAAAAACTATAAAAATAATAGTAGTAATAATACTATAGTAATAAATATAATATTTAATATAATAATAAAAATAAATATAGTAGTACTATTTTAATTATAAAAAAATAATAATATACTATTAATAATAATATACTAATAAAATTATATAAGTTAGTATATTATATTATATAAAAAGAGGTAAAGTATATTATTAAGACACTGGTCTAAAATAAGTATTACCTATAAAAATATATTTTTTTAAATATAATTAAATAATAAGTGTATAAAAAATTATAAAAAATATTTTACTATTATTATAAAAAAATTACTAAACGTACTAGTAGTAAAAGTAATAATTTTTTATATATAAAATTTATAAAATAGTAAATAAAATAATAATACCTTTATAAATAAAATTTAAGCTATTAATATTTAAAAAATTTCAATAATATATAAATATAAAAATGTATTTAACACTCTAGTTTTTTTTTTTTTTTTTTTTTTTTTTTTTTTTTTTTTTTTTTTTTAATAAATTTACTATTTTTAATTATTAAATTAAATAAAAAAGTAAAATATATATTTTTTAAATTAATAAATAAATTTTAAAAATATTTTTTTATTTTTAATTAAAAAAATTACTATATTTATTAAAATAGACAAGTAGTAACTACTTAATAATTTTTAATAAATTTTTATATTTGTTTAATTTTTTTTTCTATTATTTAAATTATACTTCA
>JASEKS010000529.1:0-17197 GCA_030770415.1 Pleoardoris graminearum | reverse complement strand
AAAAAAAAAAAAAAAAAAAAAAAAAAAAAAAAAAAAAAAAAAAAAAAAAAAAAAAAAAAAAAAAAAAAAAAAAAAAAAAAAAAAAAAAAAAAAAAAAAAAAAAAAAAAAAAAAAAAAAAAAAAAAAGTAATAAAAATAAAGTAATAAAAATAAAGTAATAAAAATAAAGTAATAAAAAAAAAAGGAATAAAAAAAGTAATAAAAAAAAATTATAAAAAAAGTAATAAAAAAATAAAAAAAAAAGTAATAAAAAAAAGTAATAAAAAAAAAGTAATAAAAAAAGGTTAATAAAAAAAAAGTAATAAAAAAAGGTTAATAAAAAAAAAGTAATAAAAAAAGGTTAATAAAAAAAAGTAATAAAAAAAGGTTAATAAAAAAAAGTAATAAAAAAAAGTAATAAAAAAAAGTTAATAAAAAAGGAGTAATAAAAAAGAAGTAATAAAAAAAGATATTTTTTTTAAAATAATATAACTTTTTAATTACTAAGCCTAAAAATATAAGAAAAATAAAAGATTAAAAAAAAGACTAGCAGATTCTATTTACTATATTAGGGGCTACTAACTAGGGGGTTTAGGGATACTAAAAAATTAGTAAATATAGATAATTTATAGAACCCTATTATAGCCTTTTATAACTTTTTATTTAAGGTATAAAATTAGCTTATTTTTATATATATAATATTATATACTATATTATATTTATTGTTTAATTATCTGTATATTTTAATATATTAATTATATAATTATATATAAAAGTATAATTTTTAAATTATTAATAATAAACTAGTAAATAATATATTAGTAGTACTTACTATAGTATTCTTATTATTTAATATATATATTATAATAGCTAGGGAGTAATAATATATAATTATTAATAACTTTTTATAGTATTTTATTTTATATTTTATAAATAAATCTTTAAATAGTTTTTATACTTTCTAAACATAATTTTATATCTAAAATACCCTTTTTATTGTTATTTAGCCTAGATTTTAAATAATCTTATATATATTTTATATACGCTAAATCAGTTTTATATACTAGATAAAAAAGAAAGTAGATTTTATTTATTTTTAAACTAGTGTAAAACGTCTATTTAATTATAAATAAGTATATTATATTATTAGAATTACTATTATAAAATAATATTAATATAAGGTTTATAATTATTTCTTTACTTTTATCTATAAAAGCTGTATTAACTTTATGTATACTACGTCCTTACTTAATATAAGTAGGTACAAATAGAGGCGCTATAACTAAAGCCTATTAAATATAAAATTTTTTAAATTTTATAGTAGTAGAGTAATAGCTTAATAAATAACTTATTAGGCGGTAGCTATAATAACAGCGGGGTAATAACTATAAAATAGTAATAAAATATTTATAAATTATTATTATTTTAGGTAGAACTATAGGCCGTATATAAAGCGTTTAATATATAGGGCGTTTAAAATAGTAATTATAATAGTTTTTTCTTCTTTCTATAAATACTATATACTTAAAGTCTAGAAATCTTTTATTATTATTATTATATCTATAATATTAGCTTTATTTTAGTATTTAATAATTAGTTTACTAAGTAACTTTTAGTATATAGTATAGACTTTTACTAATAGTAATAATTAGCTAAATTATATTAAAAACTACCCCGACTCTTATTTTTACGTAGTATAGTAGGCTAGTCTATTTAATAAGCTAGATTTTTTAGTTAATATCTTTAATTCTAATTTAATCCTAATATGCCTTTTTTTACTTAAAATAGACGTAATCCTTAGTTTTAATAATATTTATAAAAATATTAAGATTTACTTCTAGTTATACGGTAATATAGTAGGCTTTATAGTATAATAGTATAAAAAAGATAAAACTCTTTTATTTTAAATAGAGAATAGCGGCAGTAATAGTAGTAGTAGTAGTACTTTAATAATAATAATAATAAACTTTTTTAAAGCGGTAAAGGAAGCGAAGCTTTAGTAAAAAAAATTTATTAAAGTAGTTAAAATTATTTAAACGCAGGGATATACGTACGCGTAGAAATAGGGATTTAAAATAAATAGTAGTAGTAGAAGAGTACGCTATAGTACTATAAGACAGTTATATAAAACTATTAAAAAAGTTAGTATTTATCTTAAAAGAACTAAGAGGCCCTATAAGGAGTATAATATTATTTTAATACTTTAATTACTATTTATTTAAAAAGATCGTAGGTTATTAGTAATAGTAAAAAGTTATTATAGTTACTACGTAAGAAGCTTATTAAGAGTTAGTTAATTACGTAATATAATAGAAGTTTAAATAGTTAGTCTAAAGTTATATAATATTACAGTAATAACCCTAGGGGAGAGAGTAAGGTTTATAATTATATATAATATAATTATATATATATATATATAGTATTATATTAAAAAAAAGTATAAAATATTTATATAGTTATTTATCCCTATTGATCTTTTATTTAATTTTAAATATAAGAACTTTTTTTTCTATAGTCGTTACTAGTAAAATAAATAAATAAATTAGCCATTTTAGTAAATACTATATTACTTTTATTTTCTAACTAAATAGTATTCTAAACTTCGAATAATAAGTCGTAACTAATAAAATAATTAATATAAGTAAAATAAAAAAAACAACACTCTACTGTAAAAATATATAAAACAGAAAATATTGTAAAATATTAAAATATTAAAATAGGTTACGTTATAATTAGTATATGGCTAGTTTATTTTTAACTTTATTATTATTTCTTTTCTTATACTACTGCTTTTTATTTCCTTTTATTTATATTACTAACTTTTTATTTACTATTATTTTGTCTCTATTTGTATGTTTAATATTTTTTATAAATTTTTTAAGTATATTTTTATATTTTTTTTTATATTTTTATATTAATTATAAGATTGTATTTTTACTTATATTAATATTATAAACCTTCTCTTTTAAAACACTTTATTAAGATTTTTATAATCTGTTTAGACTCTTTTTAATAATAGTCTTTTATTTTATTTTTAGGACTTTTAATTAAGTTTTTATTAATAATTCTTTCTATTCTTTAAATTACCTTAGAAACTCTATTCTATTTAACTTTATTTATAAAGGCATGCACATACTCCTCCTTTTTAAAGCCACTTTTAGTTACCCCGAGCCACTACAGCCACACTATTTGTTCGATTAATATATAAATATATAAATATATATATTATTATTATTATTATTATTATTATTTTTAATATATTATATAGTATCTTAAATACTATTCGAAATACTAATAAAGTAAAACTATTGTTTAGTTGAAAAGAATCTACTTTAAAAAGAAGATTAACTTTAAATTTAAGTTTTATTAAATTTACCGCTATATTAAAGGAATATAGCTCTAGATTTTTAAAATTATATAAATATTATTATATACTATAAAATTACTAATATATTATAAAATTAGTAATTATATTAGCAGAAGCTAAATTTTTATTATTATTATAATTTTATAATTAAATTACTGAAATAATTTAAAATACTAGTTACGTGACCTATACTAGACCTAAAATAGTATACTTCAAATTATAGTTACATATATTTACTAACTCATAAGTTATATAAACCTTAAAAGGAATTATAGAATTTACTATATTTAGATAATTTTAATTTATTACAGGTAGTAAATAAGGACTAGCTAAATTACTAGGAGGGATCTCCTTTATTATTTCTTTAAAACGGTATTATTTCCGTATTTATAGACTTAGTAATTAGAAAGTTATATTATTTTATAAATAGAACCTTTTATTATTACATTTTTTTATGTTATCCCCCTATATATAATTGGAACTATAAATCTGATAGTAAAATTAATATCTTAATAATAATTTATAGCTAGTTATCTATATTTATTACAGACGTAATAACGTAAAAGATAATATATGTACTTTATAGAAGGAACTAAATATTTAATAGTAATACTAATTAGTTATATATATAACGAGAGGGTGTATAGCTTAGTAAATAATATATCAAGCTACCTATAATAGTAATATTATAGACTACGAGTTTAAATCTCGTTTTTATTAATTTTACTATACTATTTTTATATACTAATTAAATAAATAGTGTGGCTGTAGTGGCTCGGGGCGATTAAAAGGGGTTTTAAAAAAGGAGGAGTATATAAATACCTTTATACTTAATATATTAAAAAATTTAATATACTATTTAATTTACTAGTTTAGATTAGATTTTAGACTTAACCTTATTAGATTATTTTATTACTCAGTAAGGGTTAATATATTTCCTAATTAGGTTTAGTTTAATATTTAATTAGATTAGCGTAATGAACTAATCTAAATAGGTTTAGATTATTTTCTTAATAAGAAGTTACTATTCTTAATTAGGTAATTAATTAATTCTAGTATAGATTACTTTACTAGTCTATATTTAATTAGTTAGTTACTTAAAGAGTCGATTATTAGGTTACTTAAGAGATAAAGCACTTTCTTTAAATAGTTAAGTAGTTTAACTATAAAAGGCTTATTTTTAAAAAAAAAATAAAATCTATTAATATAGCTATAAGTAAGATAAGTTAATATAGTAATAAATATAAGTAATATTTTATTATAATAATATAAGAAGCTTATAACCTATAAAATAAAATTAAATATTTAAAAATATTAGTAAAAGACTCCTTTATTATTTTATTTAATAATAAATCATCCAAAAAGAATAAGAAAGATAATAAAAGTAAAATAATTAATATATAATAAATAATATTATATAACTTATAGTAAGATATTATATTCTTAAATTTCTTTAATAATAATAGTAGTAATAGATTAAGTAATAGCTCTAATACCTTTTTATATTATAATAAAAATAGTAATAGTAATAAAAAATTAATATTATTTAATAAAGTCTATACTATATTTCATATAGATAGGTAGTAACGTGCTAGTATACTAGTTTTAATAACTAATACTATTACTCTAGAAATAAGCGTCGCTTGAATAATAAATATAAAATATTAATAAATATAGAACTATCGTGGACGGAAACTTATATATATAAATTTAAAATATTAGAATTTAGTTTTAGTAATTATATAAACTATTTTTAAATAAATAGTTTAAAATTAAATACTTTTATTATAGGGGGGTGCAACAAAAAAAGGCCAATTAAAAAAGATACCTTTTTTAAAAATTTATATAAAATTAATTACGAAGCCTAAAAATACATAAATAATACTATTTTAAAGGGAACATTATAGGGAAAATAGTAAATATTTTATATATTACTTATTAATTATATATAATAAATTAACATTACCTAAATATAGCAATTTTTTAAACTCCTTTTTTAGGGTCCTATAACTTTTTAGTTTATAAATATATTAAACTAAAATTGTAACTATATCCTTTTAGAGCTAGTATAGGTCACGTGAATGTATTTTTAAAGTATGTTAGTAATCTAATAATAAAATTATATTAATAATAAAAATTTAGCTCCGGCTTATATAATCACTAATTACGTAATATATTAATAATATTATAGTATATAATAATATCTTTTTAAATTTATAAACCTAGGGCGCTATTTATTTAATATAGCGCGATATTTAATAAAACTTAAATTTTAAGTTAATCTTCTTTTAAAAGTAAATACTTATATTCTAATCGTTATTTTTACTTTAAGATAATTCTAAATAGTATTTACAAAACTATATAATATAATAAAAATAAAATAATAATAATAATAATATAAATAAAGTAAAAAGTAGTAGAGTTCCTAAGATAATTTAAAAGGTAAAAAGAATTATTAATAAAAACTTAATTAAAAGTCCTAAACACGAAAATGAATGATAATAATTAGAGAATAGTCTAAATATAATAAAAATATTATTAAAATAATATTATGAAAATATAAGTGTTATATTATTAGGATAAATTAAAAAAATGTATATTTCACAAAGAAAACGTAAAGAGAAATATTAAAATACGCTAAAGAGAATATTAAAACTATTAAAAATATAAATTTTAAAGAAAATAATAGTTTCTAATAAGTTAGTATTATAAATAGGAGAGATTAGAGAGGAGTATTATAGCAAATAGTATAAAAGTAGAGTTAGAAAAAGAACTAGCTATTACCTAATAAAACAGTAAGTTATTTTAATATTTTAATATATTAAAATGTATTATATTTTATGTATTTTTGTACTATGATGTTGTTTTCTTAATATTAATTATATTAATTATTTTATTAGTTATAATTTAATATTCTAAATTTAGAACGCTATTTAGTTAAAAGATAAAAGTAATTTAGTATCTACTAAAATCCCTAATTAATCTATTTCTTGTACTAGTAAAGACTATATAAAAAGAGTTTTTATATCTAAAGTTAAACTAAAAATAAAAAGTAGTAAGTAACTTAATAGATTTCTTTTACAGTTTTTTTAATATAGTAATATAAATATATATATATATTACTATATTATATTATAATTATAAGCTTTATATTAATATTAATTTATATTAGTAATTGTAAGTAGTTAATACCCTTATTTATATAATAACGGACGTTTTAAACTAGTTTCAGAATAATTAATATATATATTATTTTTACCTAGCCTATAACACTCATTTAGCCTTTATAAAAAATATATAAAATTTTATAAAATATAGGCTAAATAATAATAACAAAGATAATTTAGATATAGGATTAAGTTTAGACAGTATAGAGGCTATTAAAGAGCTATTTTTAAATAGTAGAATATAAAATTATTAAAAGTTACTAATAATTATATTTTTTTACTCTCTAGATATTATTAAGGACTTATAGAATCTTAGGGATACTATACTAAGTACTAGTAATATATTATTTACTAGTTTATTATTAAAAATGTAAAAATTTAACTATTATTAGTAATTATATAATTAATATATTAAACTATAAAAATAATTTATATACTAATATAATGGAGTCTCTATTTTACTATATATAAAAATAAGCTAATTTTATAAGTAAAATAAAAAGTTGTACTAACTTAAAGTAGGGCCTTAAAAATTTTTTATATTTACTAATTTTTTACTACTACTAAACCCCTTAGTAAGTAGTTCCTAAAAAGCTAAATAGAATTTACTAGTCTTTTTCTTTAAAATATTATTTTTTCGTATTTTTAGAACTACTAATTCGGAAGTTATATTATTTTAAAAAAGGTATCTTTTCTAATTGGTCTTTTTTTGTTGCACCCCCCTGTAAGTATATAATATTTATATATATATTTATACTTATAACCGCGCTATTATAATATTAAAGAATTTATTTTATCGTATATGAAAATTATATAATAACTTTTTATTTTTAACAATATTCGGAGAATAATTATTTTTAGTCTATACTTATTTTAGACTACTATCTTAATGCTATACTTTACCTTTTTTTATATAATAATAACTTATGCCTTTTTTTAAGATTATTACTATAATATTATGTAATTCTAGACTAGTTGTTTAAATTTCTACTATATAATATTATTAATAATAACCCTTAATAAGCTTTTTATATAATAATTATAAAAACTTTTCTACTAGTACTAATAACCTATAATCTTTTTAATATTAATTAAAATATTAATATACAAAATAGTACTTTTAATAAGATTATTTAATGTTATGATAATAACTACTAACTTTATAATAGTAAGCTATTATATTATTATTTTATAGCGCTATAGTATATTTTTTATTTATTTAATATACTTATACGTATACGTATATTTATACGCCTAAATAATTTTAACTATATTAATTAATCTTTTTTACTCAAATATTATTTCCTTTACTATTTTAAAATTTTTTATTATTATTATTAAAGTACTATTATTATTATTACTATTATCGCTTCTACTATTACTATTTATTTCTTTTAAATAAGAGAGTATAATTTTTTTTCCTATATTTTTATAACTTTTATTTTATTTTATATAGATAAAATTAAATCTTTTATATTTAGAGCTATGACTAAAGTTAAGAATAATATTTTACTTAAGTAAAAAGAGATGAGTTAAAATTAAATTAGAATTAGAGATATTTACTAAAGAATCTATTGGATTATTAAATAGACTAGCTAGCTATACTATATAAAGATAAAAGTTAGATTAGTCCTTAATATAACTTAGCTAGTTATTACTATTAGTAAAAGGCTATACTATATACTATAAGTTACTTAGTTTAATTATTAGATACTAAAATATTAGTATTATAAATATAATAAAAATTTATAAACTTTATATATATATAGTACTTATAAATAAGTAAGCTATTTATTCTACTAATTATGTTAAACGCGCTATATAAGAACTATAGTTTTATTTTACCTAAAATTATAACTTATAAATATTTTATTTCTATTATATAGCTATTATTTTATTATTATCTACTATTATTACTACTATAGCCTAATAAGTTATTAGTTAAATTATTACCCTTCTTACTATCAAATTTAAATAATTTAATATTTAATAAATCTTAGTTATAGCGCCTCTATTTTATCTACTAATATTAAGTAAGAATATAGTATATACTAAATTAATATAGCTTTTATAAATAAACGTAAAGAAATAAATATAAAAAAATATTATATTATAATTTTATAAAGTTAATAAAATATATTATAGAGAGAAAAAAAAGATAAATTAAAAAAAATAGTTTTTTAAAAAATTCATATAATATTAATTAATAGGCGTAACAATACGTAAATAATGCTATTTTAAAAAAAATATTATAAAAAATATTATAAGGATTTTAAATACTGTATATTAAGTATATATAATAAATTAAAATTACGTAAATAGAGAGACTTTTTTAGTTTATAATTCAAGTCTTTTAACTTTTTAGTTAGTATATATATTTAACTTAAAGTTATACTATACTCTTTTAGGCCTAGTAATAGTTATATAATCTAAGTTTTAATAATAATTTATTATATAATAATAAAAGTATATAATAAGTAAAAATTTAGTAATTACTAATAAAATTACTAATTACGTAATATATTATTAATATTATAGTATATAATAATATCTTTATAACATTATAAACCTATACTCTAATTCTATTAATAAAGTACTAAATTAAATAAAACTTATTACTTCTTAGGGGGGAACGATAAAAAGAGCTTATATATTAAAATTAATTAAGGGCGGCTAAACGTCGGGCCTAATTAGAATAAAAATAAAACGCTACTATTAATTAGATTTATTATATTTTATATTTTCTATTAGCTAATAAAATAAAATATAATATTATTTTTTTATATACTAATACGTTTAATAATATTACTACGTAGTATCAGCTACTTATTAGCTATAAAATTTTAAAGCTATTTTACTAGTTTTAGACTAATACTGCTTAATATAATATTTATAAAAACTCTATTCTCTCTTTATTTATTTAGTATTTTTATACCTATAACTTATATATATACTAATAAACATATAAAGCGTAATAGGTTAAAATAATTAATAAAATATTTTTTCTCTTTTATTATATCTTTTTTTTTAACGTTATTCTCTTTAACGCCGCTTATAAGTCTTTTAAATATAAGTCTTTTAATAGTTAATAATCCCGAGATAGTTATTTTTAAAAATATTATAAAAATATTAGAACAATTTTTGTAAATAGTATTTTATATATTCTTAATACTATACTAATACTTTATAAAGGACTTTAGTCTACTTTTAATTATTTAGTTACTTTTAAACTCTATTTTTTAGTTTTAAGTAGATTAAACTACTAATAGACTATAACTATTATATTTTATATACTTTTTTAGAGTAGAATAATATTATAGTATAATAAGAGAAATAGTTTTAAAAGAATATTTATTTTAAATTCTTAATATAAGATAGGGAGTTTATCTATTAAGTTTTTTAAACTTTAAAAGTAAATCAAGTGAAAGCTTTATAACTTTAATTAAATAACTAAACTTAAAAAGGACTATATTTTCCTAAATAATTAATTATTAATACTTAGATTATAATAAATATATTTTTATTAAAATTATATCTTTAGTTTTATAATTATTATACAGATTATATTATAACCCCTAAGGATACTAAGATTAATACCTAAACTAATACCTAAACTAATATTTTAACGCGTTATATACGCGTTTATTACTTTAATTACTTTTTACTTTTAATTTTTAATATAGCTAGCTAACGCAGTACTTATATTATATAAAATATAATTAAGTATTTAATTTATTGAATAATATATTTACTAATAAAAAACTAAAAAAATAGTATACTAATTACTATAATAATATTTAATTATAATTACAACTACGATCTCTAAAACGTTATATATTTACTAATATTATATATACACTTATACGTCGTCCGCTATACTATAGCCTATAAAAAAATATATTTTTTTACTATTTATATATATTGTTATTGTCCATACGTATATTAAATATTTTTATTTTTTTATTATTATAATAATCGTATTTTACGCGTAGCTAATTTTATAAAAATTTTAATTTTTTACTTTTATTATTACCTATATATAAGCTATTACTAAATTATATAGTTATAAACCTCTATATACTCTATTATAGAGAAGAATATATTTAACCTCTATTAAATATATTTTAGACTTAGAAGTTTTTTCTTTTAGTTAATTTTAAATAATAAATAAAGTATTAGTTTTTATAACTGCGAGGGATAATTAAGGGTTATATAATAAAAGATTAGATAGTTATAAATTAAATAATAATATTTTTAATTTAAACGACTTTATAGTTATAGAAAAGAGAGTAAACTAATACAATATTTTAGTAAGATCCTTTATAAATAAAAATAGTATAGACTACCTTTAGAAGTTCGTATTATTATTAATAAAAAAATATATATTTTATACTTTTATATATATATATTTATATACTAATTAAATAAATAGTGTACCTATAGTAGCTCGGGGCAACTAAAAGGGGTTTTAAACAAGGAGGAGTATATATATATCTTTATACTTAATATATTAAAAAAGACGCAGTTTTATAAAGCGCTAAATAAGATTTTGATAGATAAATATAGAATATATAATTAATATTAATTCTATTTAAATATCTATAGGGGCGAGTGTAAGAATTATTAATAAAATTATATTAAAAATTTTAGTTTAAGTTATATTTATCTTTATAGCGCTGCTAATAATATAAATTCTAAAGCTATACTAGTATTTTTACCTTCCCTTACTAATATAGAGAAGTATTTAATTACTTATATTTAGGTTATAATAGAAGTCTATACCTACTAAAAAGCCTAATATTATTATTAGAGTTATATTTATAATTTCTTTATAGATACTATATAAGTTTTTAACTAACTGCCTAGACTTCCTTAAAATACTAAAATTTTTATTTTAAAACTAGTTTACGTTAAACTAATAATTCGGAGTTAATTAATTACTAATTTAAAAAAGATTATTAGGTTTACCGCTTAGTAATATAATAGTAATTATATTTTTTAGTTTTATATTATCCTAACTATAGTAATTTATTAATAGATTTTATTATTATTAAAATACTCTCTTCTAACGAATTAGTTAAAGAGTAATTAGAGGTTATTTACCTAAATATAAAAAATAACTCTATAAAGTCTAAAAATCGGACTAATACCTAGACTAATATCTAGACTAATACCTAAACTAATACCTAAATTAATACTTTACTTTATTATAATTTGGACTATAGTATTTTAGATAATAAGTTTTATAATAGTTTAAATAAATTAAATAATTTTTTATAAGGCCTAGAAAAAATAATAATATAAAAAAACTAATTAGGCTCCTAAAGACCTATATTTTAAGTTAGTAAATATATCTACTATTCTTAATCTTAGCCCTTTAGTTTTTCAGTTTTAGTTTTTTTATAACTAGATCTAATTATATATATAGTAAATCTATCTCTTTATAAATATAATTTTTTAAACCTCTATTACTAAGTTTAAGTATACTATACAGTACTTTAGTCTTTTTTATTTTATTTTTTTATAGTTTTACTAATTATAATAAGTTTTATTTATCGAAGGTCGACTTTATTACTTAAGTATATTATATAATATACTATAAAAATTGGCAGTTTAGTTATTACCTATAATTTTACTATACTATTTTTAATTATATTATATATAAAGCCTCTACTATACGTGCTAGATTTTTAGCTTATTAAAATAATAATAAGAACGTAATAGGTATAGAAATTATTTAAATATAATTTAATAGTTCTAATTAAGGTATATCCCTTATTAATAAAGTAGTTTAAATAAATATAGATCTCTAAGAAATAAAACTATATTAGTAAATTACAGGGGGGTGACATTTAAAAAACCTAAATTAAAAAAGTTACTTTTTTTTATAATAATATAACTTTTTAGTTATAAGGCCTAAAACTACGCAAAAAATACTGTTTTTAAAGAGAATAACTAGCTGATTCTATTTAACTATTTAGGGGCTGCTTACTTAGGGGTTTAGGGGAAAAAAATTAGTAAATATAGAAAATTATTATAGTAATAGTTTAGGCTATTAATATAATTTTATTATTAGATTACTAATATACTTCGATAAACTAGTTACGTAACCTATACTAGTCCTAAAATAGTATAGTTAATATTTTAGTAAAATATATTTACTAACTAAAAAGTTGTAGGGACCTAAAAAAAGTGTTATAAAATATTTTTGTTTACGTAATTTTAGTTTATTACCTGTACTTACTAAGCAATGCCTAAAACTGTTATAAAAATCTGCTTAACTTCCTCTTTAAAACGGTATAATGTACGTATTTTTAGGCTTAGTAATTAATTTTATATTAATTTTTAAAAATAGTAACTTTTTTAATTTAGGTCTTTTAAATGTTACCCCCCTGTAAAGGGAAGAAGTTAAAGATACAGAGGGGTGACACAAAATAAACTAATTAAAAAAAAATACTTTTTTTAAAATAATATAACTTTTTAATTAGTAAGCCTAAAAATATAAAAAAAATACTATTTTAAAGAGAAAGACTAGCAGATTCTATTTACACTGTTAAGGACTACCTACTAAGGGGTTTAGGGGTAAAATAAAATTAGTAAATATAGAAAATTTTTAGGACGCTACTTTAAGCTATTATAACTTTTTATTTAAGATATAAAATTTGCTTATTTTTATATATATTATAATAGTACTTATAATATATAAGTATATAAAATATTTTTATATATTTATATATTATTTATATAATTATATATAAAAGTTAAATTTTTACATTTTTAATAATAAACTAGTAAATAATATATTAGTAGTACTTAGTATTGTAGCTTTTAGTTTTTATAATTACTTTATAATAGTTAGGGAGTAATAAAATATAATTATTAATAGTCTCTTACAATATTTTATACTACTCTTTATTAGTAGCTTTTTTAAAGGCTACTATACTTTCTAAACTATTTCCTATACCTAAATTAGCTATTTTATTTTTACTTAGCCCTAATTTTAATAAACTCTATATATTTTCTATAGGGGCTAAATTAGGACTATAGGCTAGGTAAAGAAATAGTTTAATTTTATTATTTTTATACTAAGTTAAAACGTCCCTAGTTTTATAAATAGGGACGTTATCTTATTAAAATTACTAATCTAAATTAATACTAATATAAACTTTATAATTATAATATAATATAATGTTATATATATATATATATATTATTATATTATTAAAAACAGTGGTAAAAAAGTATTATAAAACTTACCCCTTTTTATATAAAGTTTAATCGTAGGTATAAAGACTTTATATATATAGTTCTTACTAGTATAAAAAGTAAAAACAATTAGGTATTTTAATAAATACTAAATTACTTTTACCCTTTATCTAATTTGTACCCTAAACTTATAGGATAAGGTCCTAAGCTATAAAATAATTAATATAAATAATAATAAAAAACTAAAACTATAGCTCAAAAACAGATAAAAAGTTATATATTTTAATATTTTAAAAAGTTAAAATAACTTACTTTATAAATAGCTAATAGCTAGTTTTTTTTTTATTCTATTATTACTTTTTTTTTATAGTATTTCTTTTTAGTTTTACCCCCTTTATATTACTAACTTATTAAAAAATATAATTTTTTATAAATTTATCTTTTTTATATTTTTTAATTATTCTTTAGCGTATTTTACTTTTTTGACGTTTTTTTTGTTAATTATTAGTTTTTTTTTACTTATATTAATAGAGTACCCCTTCTCTTTTAAAGTCTTTAATAAAGGTATTTTTATAATCTCTAGACTATTTTCTATTAATAGTCTTTTATTATTTTTTTTAGGACTTCCTATTAGGTCTCTATTAATAACTTTTTTATCTCTTTAAGTTAACTTTAAAACTCTGCCTTTTTTAATCTTATTTATATTATAATTATCTTTCTTTTTCTTTTTAATTCTTTTTATAGTATTATCAATACTTTATTAAGACTTTTCTAAAGTAGTAGTAATTAAAGAAGGAAAATTATTTACTTTTAAAAGAAGTTTAACTTTAGATTTAAGTTTTAAGAATTTTAGCTCTATTTTAAGGAAATAGGAGTTTAAGTTTATAAAAGTTAAAAAATATTATAATATACTATAATATTACTAATATATTACGTAACTAGTAATTATATAAGTCTTAGTAATATTTTTATAATTAATATAATTTTATTATTAAATTATTAATATACTTTAAAAATCTAGTTACGGGACCTATACTAGGCCTAAAAGAGTATAGTAAAATTTGTAGTTAAATATATTTATTAACTAAAAAGTTATAGAAACCTAAAAAAGGGATTATAAAAATTACTATATTTAGATAATTTTAATTTATTATACGTAATTAATAAGTAGTAAGTAAAATACTTATAAAATCTTCTATAATTTTTTCTTTAATATAGTATTACTTACGTATTGTTATATCTATTATTTAATTTTATATACTTTTTTAAAAAAGATATATTTTTTAATTAGTCTATTTTTGTGTTACCCCCCTATAATAGTAAGTATTACTATAATCTTAACTAAATATTTTAACTAATATTTATTATATATAGTTTTGCTAACTTAAAAGTTTAATATTATTTATTAGCTTTTTTATAGCTAATAACTTTTAGTGTAACCTCTTCTATTTTATATTTTTTTTAAACTAGTAGACTAGTACTTCTATAATGTATTAGCAGCTCGTCTAGAACTTTATAAAAAATTATTTTTTTATATTATTACTTATTATTCTTACGCGCGCTTTACTATATTGAAAAAATATATTTTTCCTTTATTATTAAATATCTTAAATTTCTAGGATTAATATAAATAGTAAGGTTATAGTAATATATTTAACTATAGTCTATACCAAGTTAGTAATACCCCTAATTTTAATATTAAATTAGGCCTATATATAACTAAAGATAATATAAAACGCTAAATATAATACTAAACTAATATAATTTCTACTATTTACTTTAAACCCTTTTATCTTAATACTGTCCTAATAGTTATTAATAATATAATGTTTTTATCTCTTTTATACAATTAGATAACCTTTAACTATTAAAAGCTATTATTAATATTAACGCGGTATTATATCTACTATTATATTATCTTTTACTATTTTTAAAAAAATATGAATATTAGAGAGCTAGTTTATTAATTCTATATACTATAGGCTATATAAATAAAGCCTATGTTTAAAATATCTTTTAAAAAAAGGTATAAGTAATTTAAGCTAGTGTATAACTACCTATACCTAAATCTCTATTATTTAGTCATAGTATTAGACTAGCGGGTTAATACTAATATTTAGATTTATACTAGTATAGTAGGGGTATTATAATACATTAATATTTATACTTTTAAATTTGAGGAGAAAACTTTACTATATATGAATCTAGCTAGTTTAGTTTTATTTTATATTAGTAATAACTACCCGCTTACTTTATTTATTTTAAAATTTTTAAATAAAATTTTTAATTAATAAGATTATTTTATTTAAAAAATTTTATATATACTATTTAAATTACTTCTATTTTACTTATGGCGTGTTATTATTATAGTTAATTATTATTTAAAGTTAGCTTAGTTAACAGCTTTTTTTTTTAATTAACGCCAGCGTATCCTAAATAATAAACCTAATAATATAAATATATTATTCTAATTAGACTACTTATTACTATAAAACTATAAGGAGCGCCTAGATACTAAAAAGGTAATATTTTATATTAACTTTTTATTTTTTTTTTAACTATATAAAGCGGGTTCCTATATAGCGCTCTTATATAAAATTAAGAGTTTTATTATACTTTTTTAAATACTTACTAATAACTAATTCTATCTAATTATATAGGGTTAACCTTATACTTTACTATCTATTTTATAATTTTAGTAATATATAAATTATTTATAGTATTATATTCTAAACTAATACTAAAGCCTATATATTTTATTAATAGTATTATATATATTCTACTACTAATTACTATAGAGAAGAGGTTAAGAATACTAAGCTAAAAGATTTTAATCTTAAAAAAGTATATATAAAATTTTTTTTAAAACTTAATAAGTTTACTACGCGCGGTCTAACCTTAAGTAAATAAATAATTAATAATAATACTTTAGAATCCCGGCTAATTAATTATACTAAAGATTAAAGTACTAATAAATATATTAATTTATACAATCTTAATAATACTATATACTAAAAAGAATATATTTAAAAGTACTTAGTAGTTATAGAGACTAATACTAATACTAATATATTAGCTAACAGGAAAAGACTTCTTTTTAATAAGTAGAGACTTTTATTTAATATAGTTATTAACTATTTTAAAGCTATTTTAGCTAAACGTACCCCTTTTTAATTACTTATTAATCTAAATAGTAAGATCGGTACTAAAAGAATTTATATTATTAAAGTAATATCTGCGCGACTTAAAGTATTAGTTTAGGGAACTAATACTTTTTTACTAATTATATAATTTATTTTTACTAGTATTACTATATTTTTTGTTAATAGTTATACTATTAATAATCTTTTGTAAATACTAGTTATATATAGGGACGGTCCTATAAAGCCTCTTAATAGTACTATATTATACAGGGGGGTGACACAAAAAAGGGTTAATTTAAAAAGTTATCTTTTTTAAAAAATTATATAAAATTAAA
>JASEKS010000528.1:2158-17324 GCA_030770415.1 Pleoardoris graminearum | reverse complement strand
TAAATTAATAAATTAATAAATAAATAAAACTACTTATATTAAAATAATAAACTAATAAATACCTATATACCTAAATAATAAACTAATAAATATCTATATATATAAATAAAAAATCTCTAAAAATATAGAAAAAAAAATTAATAACTAAAAATTAAATCTCTTTAAATTCCTATCTATTATAATACTACCTATTAATACTTTAACTATATTTTATTTAATATATTTATTACCTCCGTTTACTATAGATATTATTAATTAGGTATTAATCTATTAAATATTCTTTATATTATCTTAAAACGTACGCTAAAATATAATTATTTTATTAAATATATTTTATACCTCTTTTTAACTATATACCTATATCTAACCAGTCCTAAAAAATAACTATTATATAATAACCTAAAAAACTGTTATACTAGATTTTTATATTAATTCTAAAAACTTTTTTATAGTATTAAGACTTTTTTTTATACTATATTTTATAATAGCGGTACAATCTTAATAGTAACTACTTTAAATAATTTTTAGCTTAACTTTATTAACGCTATATAATTCTATAATTACTTTTTTTTATCTTTATCCTCTATAACTATACCTAGATATAATTTTTATAATTTTTAAAATAAACTCTACTTCCGTACTTATATATACTACTAATAATTTTTTTTTTTATAATCTTTTAAAGAGTTTCTACTCTTTACTATTAACTACTACTAATACTCCCTATTCTAAAAAATATAATAACTAATACTTATATAACTATTTTATAATATTATAATCTATTAGTTCCCGTAATACTATTTATAAAAAAATACTTACTCTCTATATAATTTAAAAGAAACCTTAATTCTAGCTTATTTTTCTTAAATAACACTAACTTCCTAACTTTTTATAACTTAATCTATTTTTTAAATAATACCTTTTATTATACTTTTATTTCTAGTTATATATTTAAACTCTTTACTATATTTACTAATAATTCTTTTTTAAATAGTATATTTTATACCTAAAGTAATAACTCCGTTAGTAAATATAGTAAACCTATTTTTTAAAAATAATAAAAAAAAAAAACTTTCTCCTTATTACTATTTACGTTTACTATCTTTCTTTTTTAAAAATATATATAATTAATACTAAAACTCTATTTACCGCTTTGCTATCCTACCTCCTATAAGCTAAAAAAAATAAAAATTATATATAGTAGTGTATTAATTATAATATAAATTTAACTAATTAGTCTAATTCTCTATTATTTTTTAGTATAATTAGTTTTCCTAAATTAAAATTTTTTAATAAAAAATCTTATCTCCAATACGTTATTCTATAATTTAGCCTTTTAGCCCTTTAATCCTATTACTAGTTTTATTTACTAAGTAGTAATTACGCTAACCTAATAAGTTAAAATAATAGTTTATTTTATAAATAAAGAAAATTATAATATAAAATATAAGCTATTTTATACTTTACCTATTCTAGTAGGCTATTTATATAATAACTCTAGCTACTTTACTATAGCTAGTACTAATATAACTATTTTTTTAGTTATAATCTAATTTTCTAAAAAGTTATTTTTAATATAATAACTATATCGACTACACGTAATCTAATAAAAATAAAATCTATTTATAAATTATATACTCTCTATCCCTCTTAAAAAAAAAAAAAAAAAAAAAAAAAACTAATATATAAACTAATTAATAAAAAAAAAAAAAAAACTTTATATAAATACTATAATTTAATAAAAACTTATTTATAAAACTATTTTTTTACTTTAATTAATCTTTTTTTTATTTATTTTATATGTATAATTTTAAATTATTAACACTATAACTACTATAACTTTAATATATTAGTAATACTTTTTTACTATAGATATTACCAGTTAAAAACTAATCTATTAAATCTACTCTTTATTAATTTAAAATATATACTAATATTTTATATCTTTTATAAATAAGTTTTATAACTAGTCTTAATTATATAACTATACTCTACTACTCCTAAAAAATAACTTTTATATAATAACCTAAAGAACCTCTATACTAAATAACTAAAATTAAACCTTCTATATAGTATATCTACCTTTTTTTATATTATATCTACTAATAATAATACTATATTATAAAATATTACTACTAACGTCTCCTCTATTAGTTACGCTAATATTATATAATTTTATAATTAGTTTTTATATTTATTACTTATAACTACGGCTATATAGAATTTATAAAAATCTTAATTAATATCCCGTTTCTATATAGTATAATAGGAAAAATACGTTCTATAACTATAATTTAGTAAAATATTTTTACTCTCTTACGCTATCTACTATTCTATTATTTTTTTCTTAAATACTTAATACACTATTAATATAAAACTATTCTATAATACTATAAAATATTAACTCTAGCTAGCGTATATTTAAAAGAAAATCTTTACTTTTTATATAATTTAAAAAAAATTTTAGCTCTATAAAGGTCCCTTAAAAGGCTTTTACTACCTTTCTAACTAGTTATATAATTATTTATTATTTTAATAAAGTTTTACACTATATTTTTATACTTAGTTATATTTTAAGATTTTATACTAACTCTATAAAAGATATACGCTTAACTAGACTATTTTATATTTAAAATAATAACTCTATCGGTAAATATAATAAACCTATTTTTTAAAAATAATAAAAAAAAAAAAATAAAAAAAAAAAAAATAATTTTTTTTAAAACAATTTACTCTATATCTTTCTTATTTAAAAATATATAATTTATTTTAGTTACCGCTTTGCGAGCCTACCCTTTTAGTAAATTTAACTAATTATAAAAACTATATTTAGTAGGGCGTTAGCTATAGTATAAACTATTTAATTAGTCTAACTTATTATTACTCTCTAGTATACTTAGTATTCTTATATAAAAATTTTTTATTAAAAATTTTATCTCTAAAGTGTTATTTTATAACTTTACTTTTTAACTATTTACTCCCTTACGTACTTTATTTAGTTAGAGTAAACTTTACTTTTAGGATAGTAGTTTACTTTATAAATAAAAGAAATTATAATACGAAATATAAGCTATTTTATATTTTATTTTTTTAAGAAAAACTCTACGTAATAAATCTCTTTTACTTTTATAATATACTATTTTTTTACTTTAAGTAATTATTTTTAATACTAACTTATTATTATAACTATAAAAGAATATTTTACTATAAGGGAAAAAACTTTTTTTAAAATAATACCCTCTCTACTTTTAAAAAAAAAATAAAATAAAATACTATATTATTTTTTTATATTAATACTATACCCTGCGCACCTATACCTAATAACTAATAATTAATAATATATAATAACTAATAAGTAATAATAAATAATATAAAATAACTAATAAATTAATAATAAATAATAACTATTAACTAATAATTTTTTTTAACTATATCCCTACCTCTTAGATAAACCTAAAACTAAAATAAAAAAAAAAGCCTTATAAAAATAATATTTTTAATAAATAAATTTTTATACTAAGACCTAACTTAATATAATATATATAACCCCTTTTCTACTATACTTATACTTTTATATAGCTATTTTTAGATTTATACTTTTTTTTAATTATATTAGAAATTAAATATTAAATAGTAAAAATTCTTTTTACTACTATAAAAAAAAAGTATATACAACTTATTACGCCTATTTATTACTCTTTTATAATACTAATCTAACTACGCCTATATAGTAGTATTATATAATATAAAAATCTTATATACTATTTTACTATTTTTACTACTTCTATTAGCTTACTATAAATATAAAACTATTAAAATATAATTATTTATATCTCTATATATACAGATACGTCTCTATTTCTAATATAAATATTTTTTTAAACTAAAATAGCTATCTAAAATACTTACTACTATTTATAACTACTAATACTTACTTTTATACTAACTATTATATAGAATATACTATTATAGATAGTAGAAATTTTATTTTTCTAAACTATTTTTCCTCTATACTAAAATATAACGCTGTCTAGACTTTACTACTCTCTTTTAGCGCCCTAAATTTTATAAATAAATATTAAAAACCTACTAACCTAGTACTTTTCTAATACCTAAATTAATTTATTTTTTTTTTAAAATACTATTTTATAAGCGTAAAAAGTCCCTCTTTCTTTTTTAAATTAATATATATATATTTTATATACGCCTAATAATATTTTTACGTAATACTTATACCTTTATATTTTATTATTTTATAAAAATAATAATACCGTAATAGTATAGTAATAAAATAAAAGCTATAACTTATAGCTATAGTAAAAGAAAATAAAAAAAAGCTTTTTTTTAAGTACTTTTATTTATTTTTAACTTATTTTACGTACTAAGATTTAGTTAGCTACTTTACTATTCTATCTCTTATAAGTTAAAAAAAATTAAAAAATTATATACCGTAGCGTATTAACTATAAAATAAATACTACTAATTAGCCTAACTCTCTATTATTTTTTAATATAGTTAGCCTTTTTAGTACTTATTAGGGGCCGAAAACTCTAATAAAATCTTTTTAATATTAGCGCTCTAATATACTAATTTTTAATACTTATTTCTATTCGCCGTATTTACTTACTAAGAGTAAATACTCCTAAGCCTAATTAGCTAGGGCAGTAGTTTACTTTACGGGTAAAGAGAATTATAATATAAAAATAAGCTAATATTATTTTCTTAATTTTTACTTATTTAGGAAATTTATTTATATTTACTATATAATATATTCTCTTACTATATACTATATTTAACACTTTTATACTATTTCTCTACTCCTAGTAGTCGTTTTTAACACTACTATCCCTTTATAAAAAATTATTTAATAAAGAATAAAATAACATAAACGTAAATAATATAAAATAAAAATAAAAACCCTACTAAAATTATATATATATACCTATAACTAAACTTATAAAATAATAAATATATAAAATAAACTATATAAAAATAATAAATCTCTAAAAAAATTAAATAAAAAAACCCCTCTAATATCTATAAACCCTAACCTCTTATAATACTACTTACTAATATTATAACTACTATAACTCTAATATATTTATTACCCCCTTTTACTATAATATTTTTATTTTATTTATAATTTTACAAAACTATTCTATTTAAATTTAAAAATATTTTTTTTTTTTTTACACTTAATCCGTATAACTATTATATATACTTTTAACTATATACTTATACTTTACTAGTCCTAAAAAATAACTATTATATAATAATTTAAAAAATTATTATACTGTATTTTTTTATTTACTATAAAAACCCCTACGCGGTACTTTTATTTTTTCTTATATTATATCTACTAATAGTAGCACGATATTTTAAAATATAATTTTAAATAATTTAAATATTAACTCCCCTAATACTATATAATTTTATAATTATTTTTTAATTTTATCGCCTACGACTACTATAATATATAATTTTTATAACTTTTAAAAAAAATTTTATACCTATACTAACCTATACTACTAATAATTTATAATACTATAATTTAGTAAAATATTTCCGCTCTCTACTATTAGCTATTATTTTTTATTTATTTTATTTCTTATTACCTAATATATAATATTTATAAACCCTTTCTATAATACTATAAAATGTTAATTTTAATTAATATATACTTTCTAAAATAAACTTATTTTTTATATAATTTAAAAGAAATTATAGTTTTATTTTACTCCCTTCTAACCCCTCTAAAGGAACTTTTATATTTTACGCTAATATTTACTTTTATAATTAATTTTTTTACTGCGCTTTTAAAATTTATACTATTAATAAACTTTTTACGAGCTGTGTAAATATAAAAAAAAAAACTATTTTTTTATTAATTTTATTTTAGATTTTTTACAGCAACGATAAAGATACTATTTTAATATAATAATAAAAAAGAAAAAAAAAAAAGTCTCTAATTTTCTACTACTATAGTCTTATTTTTTAAAAATATACGCTAAGTCTCTAAATACTGTTCTACTATTCTATTTTCTAGAATTTTACTTTTTAAAGCTTTACTCTCTAGGCTTCTATCTAATAAAAGAAGTTATATTTAGTTAAATATAAAATAAATACTGCTAACTAGCCTAAATATCTACTTTAGGTATCTAGTATAGTTAGCGCTCTTATAATAAAATTTTATCTAAATTTTATTTTTAATTTTTAACTTTATTATTTTACTTTTATATACTTTAATCCTGTCGCTGTATTTACTTAGTTAGAGTAATTATACTAATCTAATAAGTTAGAATAATAATTTACTTTATAAGTAAAGAAAATTATAATATAAAAGTAAGCTAATATTACTTTTTTAATTTTTACCTATTTAGGAAATCTATTTATATTTACTATATAATATATTCTCTTACTATATATTATATTTAATATTTTTATACTATTTCTTTATTTTTAGTAATTATCTTTAATACTACTATTTCTCTATAAGAAATTATTTAACAAAGAATAAAATAATATAAATATAAATAATATAAAATAAAAATAAAAACTTTACTAAAACTATATATATATACCTATAATTAAACTTATAAAATAATAAATATATAAAATAAACTATACAAAAATAATAAATCTCTAAAAAAATTAAATAAAAAAACCCCCCTAATATTTATAAATTCTAACTTCTTATAATACTATTTATTAATACTATAACTACTATAACTCTAATATATCTATTACTTTTTTCTACTATAATATTTTTATTTTATTTATAATTTTATAAAACTATTTTATCTAAATCTAAAAATACTCTCCTTCTTTTTATACCTAATTTATATAACTATTATATATACTCTTAACTATATATTTATACTCTACTAGTTCTAAAAAATAACTATTATATAATAATCTAAAAAATTATTATATTATATTTTTTTATTTACTATAAAAACCCCTACGTAGTACTTTTACCTTTTTTTATATTATACCTACTAATAGTAGTATAATATTCTAAAATATAATTTTAAATAATTTAAATATTAACTCTTCTAATACTATATAATTCTATAATTATTTTTTAATTTTATTACTTATAATTACTATAACGTATAATTTTTATAACTTTTAAAAAAAATTTTACGCCCGTACTAACTTATACTACTAATAATTTATAGTACTATAATCTAGTAAAATATTCCTACTCTTTACTATTAGCTACTATTTTTTATTTATTTTATCTTTTATTACCTAATACGTAATACTTATAAACCCTTTTTATAATACTATAAAACGTTAATCCTAACTAATATATACTTTTTAAAATAAACTTATTTTCTATATAATTTAAAAGGAACTATAGCTCTATT
Source organism: Pleoardoris graminearum (assembly GCA_030770415.1). NCBI lineage: Eukaryota > Fungi > Ascomycota > Dothideomycetes > Pleosporales > Didymosphaeriaceae > Pleoardoris > Pleoardoris graminearum. Next base: position 9,951 of record JASEKS010000528.1, on the reverse strand, counting down.
TTACTCTTTTTTAACTTTTTTAAAAAAACCTCTATATTCTACGCTAATATTTATTTTTATAATTAATTTTTTTACTACGTCTTTAAAGTCTATACTACTAATAAACTTTTTATAAGCTATATAAACGTAGAAGAAAAAACTATTTTTTTATTAATTTTATTCTAGATTTTCTATAGTAATAATAAAGACACTATTCTAGTGTAGTAATAAAAAAAAAAAAAAAAAAAAGTTTTTAACTTTCTACTACTATAGCCTCGTTTTCTAGAAATATATACTAAGCCTTTAGATACTATTTTACTATTCTATTTTTTAGGATTTTACTCTTTAAAGCTCTACTTCCTAGGCTTCTATCTAATAAAAGAAGTTGTATTTAGCTAGACATAAAACGAATACCGCTAATTAGCCTAAATATCTACTTTAGGTACCTAGTATAGTTAGTACTCTTGTAATAAGATTTTATTTAAATTTTATTTTTAATTTTTAACTTTATTATTTTACTTTTATATACTTTAATTCTATTACTATATTTACTTAGTTAGAGTAACTACGCTAACCTAATAAGTTAAAATAGTAATTTACTTTATAGGTAAAGAAAATTATAATATAAAAATAAATATAAGTTATTTTTTTATTTTTACTCTACTAAAAAGTCTATTTAATATAATAATACGTAAGATCTCTTTAATAATTATAATTTAATACTATCTTTCTACTCTAACTATTTATTTTTTTTTAAATAAAAATAATTCTACTATAAAAAAATATTTTACTATAAAAACTACTCCCTTTTTATATATACCCTCTCTACCTACTAAATAAAAAAAAATATAAAATAAAATAAAATTATAAATATATACTAATAAATTAATATATAAATAAATAATATAAATTTTATAAAAATAAATACTAACTATTCCACAACTCTACTAATATAGTTAATACTTAATACTATTAATTAAAAAATATACTATAGCTACGTTTCCCCTAACGTATTTATTACCCCTATTTACTATAATAACTTCTTACTATATAATAACTTATAAAACCTAATTAATTCTATTCTAAAACGTTTTTCCTCTTTTTTTAATAATTTTACTAAATACTTTTTATACTTTACCTCTATAGTACAGCTATATTTAACTAATTCTAAAAACTAACTACTATATAATAACCTAAAAAACCTCTATACTAGATTAGAATTATTATATTCCCTATGCGATATTTCTACCTTTTCTTATATTACGCCCTATAATAGTAGTATAATATTCTAAAATATAATTTTAAGTAATTTTTAATTTAGCTTTATAAACGCTATACGATTTTATAATTAGTTTTTATATTTATTTCTTATAACTTTATCTACGTATAACTCTTATAAATTTTAAAATAGATTCTGCTTCCGTACTAATAAATAATTATAATAATCTATTTTATTATAATTTAGTAGAATATTTTTACTTTTTATTATTAACTACTACTAAACTAATTTATTCCGTCTTATATAGTATACTATACTTATACGCTCTACCTTTAATACTATAAAATATAAACTAATAAACTAATTTTATATAATAAATAAACTTACTCTTTATATAATTTTTTACTAATACTAACTCTTCCTTAGTCCCCTTAAATAACTTTAAAGAAATACTTACTAACTATATAGTAATTTACCGCTTAAATAACGCCTTTTATTATACTTTTAACGCCGGCTACACTAATAAACCCTTAACTAACTTAATAAATATAGATAAAAGTACTACCTACTTATTAATTTTATTTTAAATTTATTATAATAACCCTAGCGCTATTCCTGCGTATAAAAATAAAATAAAAAAAAAATAAAAAAAATTTACTTTTTAATAACTATACACTCTGTAGCTATTTCTTTTAGAAATATATATAATTAATACTAAAACTTAATCTACTATTCTGCTATTTTACTCTCTAGACCCTTATTAATTAATTATAAAAATCGTATCTAGCTAAATATAAAAGTAAATACGCCTAGTTAGCCTAACTCTTTATTATTTTTTAGTATGGCTAGGGCTCTCTAGCTATATATTAGGGGCTAAAAATCCTAATAAAATCTCTTTAACCTTTTTTTAAATACGCTAGTTCCTAACTACTTTAATTTTATTATATATATTTACTTACGTAAGCTAAACTACACTAACCTAATAAGTTAAAATAATAATTTACTTTACGGGTAAAGAGAATTATAATATAAAAATAAGCTAAAGTTATTTTTTTAATCTTTACCCGATTTAGTAGTTTATCTAATAATATAATATATAAGCCTAATATAATACTTTCTACTATATACCTCTTATCTATAGTAATACTTATAACTAATAATAATATATTTTATATCTAAATAATAATCTCTTTATTCCCTTCTTACTACACTCTATAAAATAACAAAAACATAAAAATAAAATAAAAAAAAATTAAAATAATAATAATACTATACTAAAAAAAAAAAAAAAAAAAAAAAAAAAAATTTTTTTTATAAAATAATTTATATATAAAAAAAAAATATAAAAATATAAAAATAAAAAAATATAAAAAAAAAAAAAAAAAAAAAAAAAAAAAAAAAAAAAAAATAAAAAAAAAAAAAAAAAAAAAAAAAAAAAAAAAAAAAAAAAAAAAATAAAAATTTATTTTTTATACTCTTTACCTTCTATATTATAAATATCTATAATATTATAAAACTAATATATTTTCTACTATTATAAGAAACCCTTTTCTATAAAAATAATTTAATAAAACTAAACTCTAAAGAAAATAACTAAAAAAGGTAAAACTAAAAAATAAATATACTACTAAAAAATATTTTTTTTTTATTAATAACCTTCCTACGCTGTATATAAGTTAAATTAAAATATTAAAAAATCTACTTTAAAGGATAATTAACTATTATAAATAAAGAGCTTACTACCTATTTACTTTTACGCAAAAACCTCTTTTACTATTTAAATACCTATACTAAAAAAATAAAAAGTCTATATAAAATAAAAAAGAGAAAAACGCCCTCTTAGTACCTTTTTTTATTACTAATAATATCTTTAAGTTAACCTCTCTATACTACTACTAATATCTACACTAAACCTAAGAAACACTTAATATATAAGTTAAGTTTTTTTATTTTACTATATTTTCTAGCGTAACTCTATTATATTTATAACCTTAATAAACTTACTATAACACTATTAGTTCTATTACGCGCACTATATAATAAAAACTTATTAAATATTTTACTTTATAGGATTTCTTATTATAAATATTAATATATTTAAATCTATATATACCGTATTTATAAACTAATATACCTTTTTCCCTATTTTTAGCTCTAAACTAAATAACCTCTAATATAAATTTAATACTATTATAGCCTTTAGCACCTTTTACTCTACTAATAATACACTTTTACTTTCTAACTAATTTTTAACTATTATAACTATTTTTTATAAATATTTTACTAAACACTCTATATATTCTATATAAAAGTAAATAATAATACTACCCTTACTACGCTTTTTATTAAAAATATAGTTAATATACTGCTATATACGTATAATTAGTAACGTTTTTAAAATATTTATTATAATAAGCCGCAGCTAGCGAATACGATAAAAATAAAAAAAAAAAAAAAAAGCCTTTTTAAAATAAACTACTCTCTAGTCTTCTATAGCTATATAATATAACTTAATTACCGCTTTACTATTCTACTTTCTAGACCTCTATTAACTAATAATAAATAATATCTAGTAGGGTATTAGAGAGTAAATACTACTAACTAGTTTAACTTATTATTACTTTTTAGTATAGTTAGCGCGTTTCTACTAAGAGTTAGAGTTTAAAAACTTTAATAAAACTTTTTAATATTCTTTTAAAGATTACTTATTTTAAACACTCTAATTCTATTATATATATTTACTTAATTAGAATAAATACTTCTAAACCTAAATAATTAAAGTAGTGGTTTACTTTACAGGTAAAAGGAATTATAATATAAAAGTAAGCTAATATTACTTTTTTAATTTTTACCCTTTTAGTACTAGTTTACTAATACTACTACTCTATTATAGCTAATACTTTTATAATACCTATAATCTTTTTAACTCTCTATATTACTATTTCTTTTATACTATTACACTTATTCTCTTTATTTTAAATACTTATCTTCTCTACTATCCTCTCTATACAAAAAATCCTCTAATAAAAAATAAAATAATATAAAAATTATCTATATACTTTACTAATTAAATTAAGAAAACTACTTATACGGAAATAATAAATCTTTAAAAAATTTAAATAAAAAAAAAAAAAAATTAACCTCTATAACTACTTAATTTTTATAATATAACTTATACTACGACTACTTAAAACCTAATATATTTATTACCCCCTTTTACTATAATAGATTCGTATTTTTATTAACTTTAAATAATTTTATCTACTTTACTTTAAACTATACCCTAAGATGTAACCGCTCTACTAAATATATTTTATACCTACTTTTAACTATATATTTATATTTAACTAGTTCTAAAAAACGCCTATTATATAATAATCTAAAGAACTTATATACTATATTTTTTTTTTAACTAAAAAGATCTCTTCGCGATACTTTAATACGCCTATTTAATATATTTTATAATAATACTACTACGTAATAAAATAATATTTTAAGTAATTTTTAGTTTAACTTCACTAATACTGCGTAATTCTATATATACTCTTTTTTAATTTTATTACTTATAACTACCGTAACGTATAACTTTTATAATTTTTAAAAAAAATTCTACGCCCGTACCGACGTACACTACTAATAATATTTATAATTTAAAAAAATATTTTTACTTTTTACTATTATCTACTACTTTTTAGTTACTCTATTCTAAGAAACCTAATATATAATACTTATAAACCCTTTTTATAATACTATAAAATATTAACTCTAACTAGCGTATACTTAAAAGAAGACGCTTACTTTTTATATAATTTAAAAGAAACTATAACTCTACCTCGCTCCCTTAAAAAAGTTTTAAAAAAACGCTTATCTTCTATAACTATATCTACTTTTATAACTAATCTTTTTACTACGCCTTTAATATTTATACTACTAATAAATTTTTTACTAACTTAGTAAACGTAAATAAAAATACTACCTACTTATTAATCCTATTCTAGATCTCTTATAGTAATAATAAAAATACTATCTTTATATATAAGAATAGAAGAAAAAAGGAAGAAAAAAAAACTTTTTTTATACTTACTTAGTAGTTAGCGTCGTTTTTTAAAAATACGTACTAAGACCTAATTACTATTTTATAATTTTACTTTTTAGCCTGTTTGCTCCCTTACGTAGGTATTAGAAAATAAAAGTTATATATAGTAGTATACTAACTATAATATAAATTTACCTAATTAGCCTAATTCTCTATTATTCTCTAGTATAATTAGTACTCTTATATTAAGATTTTTTATTAAAAATTTTATTTTTTATATATTATTCTATTACTCCGTTTCTTAGCTACTTATCTCTATTTACTAGCTTTATTTAGTTAAAATAAACCCCGCCTTTAGGGTAGTAGTTTACTTTATAAGTAAAAAAAATTATAATATAAAAGTAAGCTAAAAGTTACTTTTTTACTTTTACCTAATAAGAAAATCTATCTAATAATATAATACGTAAAATCTCTCTTACTTTTATAATATAATTATCTCTTTAGCTATACTCTCTATAATAATACTATTTTTTAATTAGTTATTTTTTATAATTATTTTTTTAATAAAAATAAAAATAAAACTATTTACCTATATTACTAAATAAACTAATAAATTAATAAATTTAACTATATAATAATAACTAATCTTTATAAATCTAACTAAAAAAAAAAAATTTATCTCTATAAGGGTATAATCTACTATATATAATAAACCTTTACTATAATATAGCCTATACCTAAACTATTTTTTATCTAGTGTATTTATACTATAATAAACTATAATATCTTTATAATAAAAATAAAATAAATATATATAAACCCTTAGTTCTACTCTCTTAACTATTATACTATTATTTTAATAATCTCCTTTTTGCTCTATAAAATAAATAGACTCTTTTAGTATATAGATTCTACTAAAAATACTATAAAAAAATAAATAATAAAATAAATAAAGCCTATTTTTTAATATAAAAACACTATAGTAATTATAAAAATAGATTAATACTCTATTAAATTTTAAATAATAGTACCTACCGCCGCGTACCCCTTTATTTAATAAAGTAAATATAAAACTAACTACGTACCTAAATTACTAACTCTTTTTTTATTTATTATATTATATTATAAAACTCTTAGTATTTTTTATAAGACTACGCTCTGCTCTTTAGCTAATATAAGTATACTCTTACCCGCTACTAACTTAGGTATAATTATACTTAAATAAAAATTTTTTTTAAAAACCTCTAGCCACGTATTTACCTAATTCTTAAAAACTAATTCTTTTAAAAACTTAGATATATACAGCGCTAAAATAAATAGTACTATTTATACTATATTTAGTATATTTTTATTTTAAGTATATTATATAACTACCTCTGCCTTACTACGTAACTATAAAATATTTACTTTAACTATTTTTAAATTTATTATTATTACTTTTTTTTTTTTAATATTATATCTTCTATATAGGTAGTATTCTAATATACTAATTTTTTTTTATTTATTACACTTTACTTTTTTATATTTATATTTACTATAATATCTACTATAAATACGCTAGTTTCTAGTAATAACGTCCTATACTAATAAAAAAAAAAAAAAAAAAAAAAAAAAAATTTTTTTTATTAATAAATAAATAAAAAAATTACTTATAAAAAATAATATATTTAAAATTTTTATTTTTATTTATTTTTTTATTTTTTTATTATTTTATATAATAAATCTATAAATAAAATAATTTATTTTTTTTTTTTTAATTTTTATTTTTTTTTTTTTAATTTAATATAAAATATTTTTTAAATTATCTTTTTTTTAATAATAAATTTTTTTATTAATAAAAAAAAAAAAAAAAAAAAAAAAAAATTTTTTTTAGGACTACCTACCTTAGTAACTTTCTTTTAAAAAATTATATACTCTAAACGCTAAGCGTTAAAATATTATTTTACTATTTTATCTACTCTCTAAATCCCCTATTAACTAATTATAGTAATTATATTTAGTAAAGTACTAACCCTAATATAAATACTATAGGTATAGTCTAACTTATTATTATTTTTTAGTATACCCTAAGCGTTTACTAATTATTAGGGGCCTAAAACTCTAATAAAATTCTTAGTAATTATTCTCTAATATAATTATTTTATACGCTCTAATCCTATTGCTATATTTACTTAATAAGTAGTAATTACGCTAACTTAATAAATTAAAGTAATAGTTTATTTTATAGGTAAAGGGAATTATAATACAAAAAGTAAACTAGAGTTACTTTTTTAACTTTACCTATTTTAAATTAATTTTATATAAGACTTCTTAAATACCGTACTTATATATATAATACTATACTTAATATAAAACTATATTCTAATTATTAAAATAATACTATATAAACTAAAAAAAAAAAAAAAAAAAAAAAAATTTAAAAAAAAAATTTTTATCCTAAACTTTCTATAAATTATTTTTATAATATTAATATTTTAAAATTATTTTACTTAATATATTTATATATAATTTATAAATAATATATATAAATTATAATATAATCCTAATATAAATTAAATA
>JASEKS010000527.1:0-17792 GCA_030770415.1 Pleoardoris graminearum | reverse complement strand
ATATTATTATATTATTATATTATTATATTATTATATTATTATATTATTATATTATTATATTATTATATTATTATATTATTATATTATTATATTATTATATTATTATATTATTATATTATTATATTAATATATTATTATATATATATATTTGTATATTAATCGAACAAATAGTGTGGCTGTGGTGGCTCGGGGCGACCAAAAGGGGTTTCAAAAAAGGAGGAGTATGTGCATGCCTTCATACTCAATATATATTATTATATTAATATATTATTATATTATTATATTATTATATATATATATATTATTATATTATTATATTATTATATTATTATATTATTATATTATTATATTATTATATTATTATATTATTACTTTATTACTTTATTATTTTACTATTTTATTACTTTATTATTTTATTATTTATTCTATACCTTTATTATAGTATTTTTCCAAGTACTGTAGTTTTATATTATTATTATATATAGTAGCTTTTAAGTTATATAATATTTAATTTAATACGCTTTATGTTCTATTCTTATATAATTTATAAAAATTTTAATTTAATAATTTCTTCTTTTATATTTTTAAAATTTAGTTATTAGTTAAATTGTTAAAATTACTAAGCTATAAGAGCTTTTATTACTCTATTACCTAGTATATTACTTTTTTAAAAGTATTTTAATTTAAATTTTTTTAAATTTTTTTAGAGTAATTATATATTCTGTATATTTATATAATATAAATAAATGATTATCTACTAATATTTATTTATATTTAGTCTAATTATTTACTAATTATTATAAAATATATACTACGTAGTTTTAAAATCTAAAATAAGTATTTTATAGTAGTGCTTTAAAACTATAATTTTTTTACTTATTTATTTACGTTTATTTATAAAAACTATATTTATTTTATATATACTATATTTTTACTTAATATAAGTAAGTAAAAATAAAAGCACTAGAACTAAAATCTATTAAATATAAAAATTTTTAAATTTTATAGCTAGAAGAGTAATAATTAAATAAATAATTTATTACATAATAATTATAATAATAGTAAAGTAATAACTATAAAAAATAATAAAGTATTTATAAATTATTATAGTTTTAGATAAAATTATAGGTAAAATTATAAATAAAACTATAGGCTGTATAGCGCGTTTAAAATAGTAACTATAGTAGCTTTTTTTTTATAAATATTATATACTTAAAATCTAAAAATCTTTACTATTATTATTATATTTATAATATTAGTATTTTAGTATTTAATAATTAATTTACTACGTAACCTATAGCGTACAGTATAGACTTTTACTAATAATAATAATTAGGTAAATTATATTAAAAACTATTATAATATTTATTTTTGTAATATATAATAGGCTAGCCTACTTAATAGACTAAAAAATTGTTTAGTTAATATTTTAAATTCTAATTTAACCCTAACGCGCTTTTTTTTAATTTAAAATAAATATAATTTTTACCTTTAATAATATCTATAAAAATATTAAAATTTATTTTTAATTATATAAAATATAATATAATTTATAATATAATAGTATAAAAGACGTAAAAGTTTATTATTTAAAATAAAAAACGACGGCGGTAGAAGTAGTAATAGTAATAATATTTTAATAATAATAAAAAATGTTTTTTAAAGTAATAAAAGAAGAAGGATTTTAGTAGAAAAAACTAGTTAAAATAGTTAAAATTATTTAAATATTAGAATATACGTATGGGTAGAAGTAGAGTAGGTAGTAAATAATAAATAATGGATATACTATAGCGCTATCAGATAATTATATAAACACTTATTATTAAAAAATTAGTAGTTATTATAAGAAAATTAAAAAATTTTATTAAAAGTAGTTTTAATTACTATCTATCTAAAAAAGTTATAAGTTATTAGTATTAGTAAAAAAGTTATTATAGTTACTATATAAAAAGTTTATTAAAAGTTATCGTTAATAATATTATATAGTACAAGTTTAAATAATTAGTTTAAAATCGCGTAACGTTATAGTAATAAACTTAAAAAAAAAGAATTTTTTTATTTCTATACTTAAGTATAAAAAGCTTTATTTTAGTAGTTAATATTATACTAAAAGTTTATTTTATAGTTTTTTAAATAATAATTTTACTAAATAATATATTAATATAGCTGTATAAACATTATTTACTTTTTAAATTATTTAAAAATATAGTATTTAAATAGATTATAAGTTTTACATATTTATATACGCTATATTAGATTACGTAAAAGTAAATTTATTAAAAAAACATAGTTATACGTTTTATTATAGTAAAATACTTTTTACTTAAATTAATTAAAATATAAAAAAGCTTTAAAATAGTAAATACTATATTTAGTTATAATACATTAGTAATATAAATATATATTTAATATACTTTTAAAATATATTAATTTTAGCTTTTATTACTTTTCTTATATATTTAACTAGCTTTTTTAATAGCAAAGGCGTTAGTAAAAGATATACTAAATTAGTTACTCTAATTCTTTTTATAATCTTATAAATATATAAATTATAAATTTAGTATAATTATTTATTTATTTTTAATTTTTAATTTTTTATATTTTAAAATACCATTCTATAGCTTTATACCTTTATTATATAATTTAAAAGCTTTATACTAATAAATATTATAGTATAAAAGTAGAATATTATTTATATAAAAAAGTATATAGATCTTATAATCTATATTAAAAAAATAAATATAATTTTTCTTTTAGGTAGATAAGCCTAAGTTTAGTTAGAGTACTAAAGAATTTATTATACTATAGTATAGATAAGTCGCGTAAATTATATAAATTTTAATTAAGTTTTATATAGCTACTTTTTTATTTATAACTATTAAGTAGTGTATATTTTACTAGATTTGAAAGGTTATTTAGTATATTAAGAAATATACTAATTATATTAACCTATAAATTCTTTAAATTAAATTTTACTATTATTATTATAGCTATATATAAAAAGTATAATATAAGTTTTATTATATATATTAATAAGAGCATATTTTTAAACTAGAAATAATTTTTAATAATAAGGTATATTTAATACTTTATAAAATAACTATTCTAATTAAACTTATAAATAAATATTTACTTAAGTAAAAGTAATTATTTAGTATTTTTAAAGTATATATTTACTTATTTAATATATTTTTTAAAAAGTATATTTTATTTTTTATAAACTATTTAGTAAATAGGTAGGTTAAAAAATATAATAAAATTACTTTTTATATTATTAGTTTTTTTAAATCTGATTACCGTATATATAAGTTTTATTTTAAAATATTATTTTTAGGACCCTATTTAGTATAATAATTTTAAATATAAAGGTATATATATACTTCTCTTTTTTTTAACATTTTTTTTAATCGCCTATACAGCTACTATAGCTATACTTTTTTATTTAATTAATATATAAATATATATAGTATAGTAATTTAAACTATTATATTATAGAAAAGTAAAAAAAAGACTAATTAAAAAAGATACCATTTTTAAAAATATATATAAAATTAATTACTAAGCTAAAGTATACGTAAATTATACTATGTTTAAAAAAAATTATAGAGATTTTTACTAGGATATTATTAATAACTTATTAATTATATATAATACATTAAAATTACCTAAATATATTAATTTTTAAAACACCTTTTTAAGATTTCTATAACTTTTTAGTTAGTAAATATATTTAACTAAAATTTTAACTATTTCCTTTTAGGCCTAGTATAGATTACTTAACTAGTTTTTTAAAGTATATTAGTAATATAATAATATAATTATATTAATAATAAAAATTTATTTTAAGTTTATATAATTACTGCTTACGTAATTTATTATTAATATTATAGTATATTAAAAAATATTTTTACTTTTATAAATCTAAACTCTTATTTCCTTAAAATAGCGCTAAATTTTTTAAAACTTAAATTTAAAGTTAAATTTCTTTTAATAGCAAAAAATTTTTTTTAATTACTTACTACTATTTTAAAAAAGTCTTAGTAAAATATTTATAACGCTATAATAAAAATAAAAAAAAGAGAATAATAATTATAATATAAAAAAGATTAAAAGGGGTAGAGTAATAAAATTAATTTTAAAAAATAAAAGAGTTATTAATAGAGACTTAATTAAAAGTTTAAAAAAAATAACTATTAATAAAAAATAGTTTAAATATTATAAAAAGATCTTTATATAACTAGTTAAGGAGAAATAGTACTTTATTAATATAAGTACTAATAAACCTTTTATAAATTAAGAAAATATTAAAAATAGATTAAAATATACTAAAAAAAATTTAAAAAATTAAAAAATTTAAAATTTAAAAAAAAAATCATTAATAAGTTAGTAATAGAAAGGGGTAAAGTTAAAAGAAAATATTATAGAAAAAGGGATAATTATAAAGTTAGAAAAGAATTAGCTATTAGCTAATTATAAAGTAAGTTATTTTAATTTTCTACAATATTAATATATATAACTTTTTATATATTTTTAAGTTATAGCTTTAGTATTTAAATATTAATTATATTAATTATTTTATAGGTTAGGACCTTACCCTATAAGTTTAAAGTATAATTTAAATAAAAAATAAAAGTAATTTAGTATATATTAAAATACTAAATTATTTTTATTTTTTATACTAGTAACGATTATATAAGTAAAGTTTTTATATTTAAAGTTAAACTTAATATAAAACGGAGAATTATTTAACTAGTAATACTAATTTTATAAATTACTATAGTCTATCTATACTTTCTTAACTAAATAGCTTTTAATCTAATTTATTTTTTTAAGCCTATAATAATAAATTATTTTAATATTTTACCAATTATAAAGCCCGTCTTCTTTAAGTTATAAATATTTTTATTATAAATATTATATATAGTATTTATATATAATATAAGTTTAAACTAAATACTAATAATTTTAAACGTTATATATAGCGTCCTCTATTAATTATATAACTAATTAAATTATATAGTAAAGTAATATATTTACTTAATAAAATTATATAACTAATATCTTATTTATTTAACTAGTATTTTACTTAGTAAATAGCTTATTTACTATATTTTATATTATATTTAGAGTAAACGTAAATCTTTATAAATCTAAATTAAATATATACTTAATAATTACCTTCTTTATTAGCTTAGTAAGTTTTTATAATTTAGACTAGTAATTATATTATATAATAATTTTTATATATTATCTACGTAGTATACTTAATAAAATATTATATATAATTATAGCGCGTTATATATTTTAAATTAAATTTTAATTAATATCTAAAATAATAAAAAAAAATTTTTACTTTACTATAGAGTATTTAAGTAGAAGATAATTAAGCTTTTATTATAATTAGGTAACGTGTTATAAAAAGTTTAATAGAGTAACTACTTACTTATACTAGTTACTCGCTTATTAAATACGTTACCTTTTTTTATAATATAAAATTACTATTAGTAACTATCTAATTAGGAAAAAAAATATTATATATACTATATAGCTTAATAATTAATTCTTAAAGATACTACGCTAAGTTTAATTAAAAAAAATAGTATAAGAATAGGTACGTAATAATTACTTAATAATATTTAATTAATTTATAACTTAGTATAATTTATTACTTTATATAGTAGTTTAACGTTATATATCTACTATTATAAACTAATACTAAATAGATATCTATAAAAGAAGAAGTATTAATATAGTATAATTATAATATATATTATAATACTACTCTAAGTATAAGTATAAAGGACTTATTTATTCTTTTTAAGTTAGTACGTAAAAAATAAATTTTTACTATAACTATATCTATTAACCCTCTATCTTCTATATCCTTTTTTTTTAAAAAAATAAGCCTTTTATATTAAGGCTACCTAACTATTTAAGAAAAGTTCTTTATCTCCTAAACGAACTAGAACCGGCTCTTTAACTTTTAATTTTTAAATATCTAGGTTATATTACTAAATAATGTTATATTAAACTATTAATTTATTACCTAATTAGGCCTAGTTTACTACGCTAAGTCTATTTAGAAATAAATTTTTATCTTGTCTAATATTAGATAGTAATTTAGCCTAAAAATATTTTTAAATATAATATATTCTGCGTAGGGATTTTAGCTTTTTTATAATTTTATATTAATTTTTTAGTAGTACCTTATACTTTTAAAAATTTTATTTTTTACTAGTAAAGTAAGCGCGTTTAAAAAAACGCTATAATAAAAAAAGGAATTAAACTCCTAATATATAAAAAGACTTTAAAAATTTAAAAAATCTTAGTATTTCTAGGTATATGCCTACTGTGCCACCCCGTCTTCTATATCCTTAATATAATTTTATTTCATTAGTTATAGTAATTTTAATTATTATACTAATATATATAAAGTTATTTAAAAACAATTTTTTACTACTAGTACTAAATCTAATCTAAAATTTATTTAAAATATAATAGTAAAACTATAAATATATATAATAAATACTATTATAGTTTAGGTAAATTAATTTACACTTAACCTATTTTTAAAAAAGAGAAATTAGTGCTTATAAGTACTAAAGCTATTTAGACTAATATACTTCTAATATAGTAAATAATATTTACTTAGTTTAAATAAGTAATATATTTAATTAAAAATCTTTATATCTTACTAACTTATAATAGTAATTAAATAATATTTTTAAAAATAATAACCTATACACGAAGAACTTTATAAAAAAATTATATAAATTTTATTAAATTAATAGATATAAAAAAGGTATATTAGAATTAGTAGATAAAAAATAAATATATTATTTTACTAAAACGTATAATAGCGCTCCTTAGCGTGCAGTACACTATATAATTATTAGAAGAAAATTAATATGCATGTATCTTGTACCGAGCGCGATTACGCTCCCACGGCCCTGATGGCTCATCTCCGCCAGGCGCAATCTGCTACATTGCTCTTTGGGTTTCCGGTACTTTGCCAGTCTACATGGCTGCGAAATTGATGCTGCGGGGCACGAAACCTAGCCTCAGTAATTCATTTATCTTGGAGATCGACTGTGCCACACAGCACTTCGGTACCCGAACAGACGCGCAATTCTGCTGGACTTAGACGTACGGTTTTGAGCCCCACAGCTGCCCGTGCCGCTCTAGCTTGTTGCCTGGTTGCCTTGTTATAAGGCTGTTTTCACATGGCTAATGGCACAACCAGCGGACCGTACAAGAGGACCGACCTCCACCGTCTCCAATTTCTCCTCACTCCGCCTCGGATATATTCTTACTTGCGCTTTTTAATGCGGAGCCGTTATATTACTTTGTTAATATTATATATAATTATATATAAAGTTAACGATTATTTAATTAATTTACTATTAACTTATTTTTCTTTTACTACTTTTAGGTCTTTTTTATAAAATCCTCTATTTACTTACTATTATATTTAATAATTCTCTCCTTTATAGTTTACTACTTTAGATTAAGCTCCTCTTTAGTATTATGTTTATTAATAATAGCTTAAAAAGTTACTATTTAATAGTTAATATATATCCGCTTATAGTTATAATAAGTATTCTTACCTATCTATATATAAATAAATAAATATTATTTAAGAATAGTAGACTAACACTGCCTTTTTAAAATAATAAAATATATTACCTAACTTTTTTAATATATTAAGTATATAGGTATATATATACTCCTTCTCTTTTAAAACCCCTTTTAGTTGCCCCGAGCTACCACAGCCACACTATTTATTTAATTAGTATATAAATATAAAAATAAGTTATACTTTTAAAAGCTTAACCTTATACTTATTACTAGACACTCTTATTTTACTTATAATATATCTTTTTTATTTATATTTATATTTTATAACGTCCGGCCCGATTACTTTACTTTTATAGTAATTTAATAGGTTAGAGACGTTCTTATTAATAATAGAAATATATATCCCCTTAATAGGTCTAGTATTAAATATAACTATTATAATAGCGTCCGCTTAGCTAAAGCTAGTAATAAGTCTTAGCCCGTTTATAGGTAATGTAGTAATTAAGAGAAGTAGGGTTTTATTAGTAATTAAATTAAATATTAATAGTATTAAGTAATCTATAGAATTAATAATAAAGTTTTAACTATATAAAACTTTTTTAGGTCTATATATATAATCTATATATTTAGCTTTTTAGCTCTATCTTTATAAAGCTGTAAAGCCGAAAATCTATAAATCTACCTAAATAGAGTTATAGATTTTATTATATAAACTTTTATTATATATTTATATTATATTCTGTATCTAATTTATAAATATAATTTCTAAGGTCTAACTTTTATAATTTCTTTTTAGGATTATTATTATCTTTATAATACTATTATAGTATAGTAATAATAATATTATTTTTTTCTTCTTTAGTCTAAAATTTATCTAGGGCTTAAAAATAGACTATATTAGTAGGGCGGGCCCCACTAAGTTTAGCGTAGTTATAACCTTTTATACTTTTATATAAAACTCTTAAACGTATTACGCTTATTAATAAAATTAATTATTATAGATTTTTAGTAATACCCTACTTTTATTATTTTAGACTTAATATATTTTACGTAGTTTCTTTTTATAATACTTTTTAAAAATTAGCCTATTAAGTGTATATTTATTTTAATATTTATAGTTTCTGTAACGTAAATAAAATATTAGTTTTAAATATTATAGATTCCTAAATATTATATATTTATAAACTTATAACTTTTAGTATAATCTATTAATTATTTATAAGCTAAAATTTAAGCTAAACTAACTATCGCGGAGAAGAAATAAAAATAAATTAATAATAAATTAATAATTACTTACGCTAAGCTAGTATATCTTTAAAAATAAAATAATAATTTTAATAAATAGGAGGACGCTTAGTCGGCGCTTCTTAAAAAAAATTAAATTAAGAAAAAATAGAACTAAAGGTAATAAGTTAATAAAAAGAGTTTAAAAAAGAGCTTTTAGTAAATACTCTAGGCGGTATTTATATTTTTACTAATAATAATAATATTTATAGATTCCTATTAGGCGTTCTAAGAGCGAGTTTTTTATCTCTTAGCTTTTTTTAAAAAATTAGCCTAGTTAGAACTTTTTTAGTTTTTTAAAATAATTAAAAAAATTTTTAGATTTTTATATATTATTCTATAGGTTTTTATTTTATTACTACCTAACTATTTAATTTTATAGTAGTTTTTTCTATTTACTACTTAGTAGTTTATAATACTATTTACTTTTTACTACTATTTTTTTTTTATATATATTAGTCTTATAAACTGCTAGTTTAGTATTTTATAGTACCTTTTCTAGCAACATAATATAAAAAATTAAATATACTTTTATATTATTTAGTAATTATAACATATAAATAACTAGAGTAATTTATATTAAAATTTTATATAGGCTAATTTTAAAGTAATTTAGTTTTTTTAAGGATCTCGTACTAGTAATATTTTTTTATAGTAGTTTAACTTTCTTCTCCTTTTTAAACATAGGTAGTATTTTATACTTTTAGTTATAGTACTTACCTATTTTTTTTTTATAAAAAGATAGTATTTTATTAAAGTTATATATAGGTTTAAATAATTTTTTAGGCTTATACCTTTCTATTAGTTAGTGTGGCGAATGGGTCTCCACATCGGAATCTTAAAAACTAAAATATCTCTTTAACTAAAAGAGTTATAAAAAAACTTTCTATTAGTAAAATATAGAGCTAATCTAGGTCTATATTTTACTAATAGAAAGTTTTTTTATAACTCTTTTAGTTAAAGAGATATTGTAGTTTTTGAGATCCGGATGTAGAGACCTATTCGCCAGCCTACTATTAGTGTTCTATAATTTTATTACTTTTAGTATTTAGTATACTATAGGGTTAAATCTATAGTTTATAAAAAATAGTATAATTTTTATTATATTATTTTATAACCTATTATATACGAACTAGGCTATTAGAAGAAACTCTACTTAATTATTTTATTAGTAGTTTAAGTAGTATCGAAAGTATTATTTTATAATTTAGTTTATATATTCTGTTTATTTATTTATTTATAAGTAGTACGCTGTAAATATATTATATTTAATATTAATAAGGAAAACTACTATTAACTATAACTTAGATATAAATTTAATATTTTTATTTATAATAATTTTATTTAGAATACTGTATTAGGCTACTACTATTAAGAGAAACCTAAAAGCTATTTATTTTGTTAAGCTTTTTTTTAATATAGGATAAAATAGGTATATTTTATAATTTTATTTATAATAGTTATAATACTATTATACTTAATTTTATTATTTAGGTTTTTTAACTGTAGTAGTTTTATAATAAAGTTTATTATAATTACTTTTTAAAATTATTTAGAGACTTTTACTAGTTATAGGTAATTATATAGGGGGTATCTGTTTAGTTTATTTTAGTAATAGTCTACTTAATTACGTAAAACTTTAATTATAATTTATTTAGTTTAAAGAAGGTAATAGTTTTTATAAGTTATTTTAGTATTTATTCTATCTCTTAGTATTTATATACTAGTATTTTATAA
Organism: Pleoardoris graminearum; assembly: GCA_030770415.1. NCBI lineage: Eukaryota > Fungi > Ascomycota > Dothideomycetes > Pleosporales > Didymosphaeriaceae > Pleoardoris > Pleoardoris graminearum. The sequence continues at coordinate 7,193 of JASEKS010000527.1, read as the reverse complement.
AATTATTTTATAAACTTCTATTATATTTTTACTAGAATAAAAGTTCTTTTAAATACCTTAAATATTATATTTTTAAATATTATTCTATTAGATAGATAGTCTAGATTATTTTTACTTATAGCTATTTTTTAGTAGATTTATTTTACTTATTTATTTTTCTCTATCTTTATTATAGGGACTAGTTTAGGTGTATTATAAATAATAGTACTATTTTTATTAAATTAAAATAGTACCTCTAATACTTTTACCTTTTATTAGAAATTAGGCCTAGTTTAAAGGGTTTACTTATAAATTTTTAATTTCTTCTATATAAATTATTTTAAAATTAAAGATTACTAAGTATTCTGCCTATTATATTTATTTAGGATTTAGTTCTTTAGTTATTATAAAATTTATAAAATCTTTATAGTTTAAGAAAATAAGTATTTAGAATTTAGTATTTTAAAAATAGATTTTCTACTTCTTAAAAGCTAACACTATAGTAAGTATTTATATATTATAAATCTTATAGTTTAATTATACTATTTTTTTTTATTTTTAAAAATAAGCCTTTTATATTAAGGCTACCTAACTATTTAAGGAAAGTGTTTTATCTCCTAAATAAACTAGAACTGGCTCTTTAATTTTCTAAACTAATATATATTACTAAATAAAGTTATATTAAACTACTACTATATTATCTAATTAGGCCTAGTTCGCCACGCTAGGCCTATTAGAAATAGATTTTCATCCTATCTAACTTTAGATAGTAAGATACTTTGCTTATACTTCTAGATATAACGTGTTCTATATAGGGATTTCAGCTTTCTATAACCCTATATTAATTCCTTAGTAGTACCCTATACTTCTAAAAACTCTATATTTTATTATATAAAGTAGGCGCGTTTAAAGAACGCTATAATAAAAAAAGAAATTAAACCCCTAATACGCAGAAGACCTTAAAAATTTTTTTTTTATATAATAAAGTTGCTATTAATAACTACCTAATTAGAAAAAAAAGTGCTATATATACTATATAACCTAATAACCGGCTCTTAAAAGTACTATACTAAGTCTAATTAAGAAAAGTACTATACCTATTAAAATAGGCACGTAATAATTACTTAATAGTACTTATTAGTTTTACAGCTTAGTATAGTTTATTACTTTATATAGTAACTTATACTAGTATATTTACTATTATAAACTAATACTAAGCAGGCATTTATAAAAAAAAGAGATATTAATATATTATAATTATAGTACGCGTTGCAGCGTCTAAAGTATTATTTATTAATAGTAGTATACTACTACTTTATAACTAAAATATACGCTCCTAGTATATTAAAAAATAAAATTTTAGTAAGATATAGATACTAAACTTACTTTAGCCTATACTATAAAGTATAATATACACTCTAAGCTTTTAAATTAAACTAAATAAATAAAAAATATAAAATAGTAAGTATATCTAATATAGCTATTATAATACTATTTATTTTTATAAGCGACCTATAAAAGTCTATACATAAGTAAAATAATTTTATTAATATAGGCGTAGACTTAACTATATATAAAAAAAACTATAATATTTTATAAAAAAGCTAAAAATCTGCCGTTTAGAGATACTACTAAATAAAAAAATAATACTAAAATTACTATAGCTATACTACTATACTAAATAATTAATAAATAAAAATAAGTTCTTTACTACTAATAATAATACTAATACTAATAACTAAAGAGTACTAAAGTAAAAAGATAGTATAGTTCTTTAGTAAGTAACTAAATACGTTAAAAGCTATAATCTATAGCGTAAAAAGTGTATATAATTCTAATTAAAATAATATAAAATAAAAATTACTAATATATAAAGGAGCGCTATAGCTTAATACTATAAAAAATATCTAGAGGTAAGTAAAAAGGAGTTTTTAAAGAAAGGATAATAAACAGCTAGTATAAGAGAATATAAATAAATAGCTTAATATATAACTAAATAAAATAAAATATTCTATATTAATTATTTTATTATAATTTTAAAACCTCTAGGTCTCTGTCAAGACCGCTTAAAAATTTAAAAAATTTTAGTATTTTTAGATATATACCTACTATACTACCCTACTAATTTTACTATTATTATTTTTTATAATTAGTATACTACTAAATATTTTATATTATTTTTAGATTTTTTTTAGTAAAGATATACTTCTATTATAAAATTACTAAGTATTTTAAGTTAAAAATATTTAGTAGTAGTTTTTTTATAAATTCTTATATAAGCCTTTATTCTATTTACTTATACTCGGGACTTTATTTAAAAAGAATATTTTTTTAAGCTTAGTAAGGGGTTCTGTAATTTTTATTTAATATAGTATAAATTTTTATAAAAGTTATAGAATCCTAAAAAAGATTATATAATTTTTTTATATTTAGGCCTTCCCTAGTTTATAATTTTTTTGATTTTTAAAATTTTTATTTTTATTTTTTTTTATTCGATAATAAATCCTAAGTCAATATTATTAATAATATAAAATTTATATTTTTTAGGCTTTAAATAAAGTTTTATATATCTTAACTTTTAAAGAACTTCTTATATATATTCTTTATACTTTATTACGTATACGGTTTAGCATATAATAGAGTTCCCTCACTACGTTTGTACCCCTGGATTACGCTAGCGAATGGGTTGGGGTCACACAGACTACTTGGGGTCGTATATAAGTAGAAATAAGTAAGGAATATTAAAGTATTTTTTTTAAAAGTATTTACTAACTTTTTAACTATAATTAATTAAGTAATACTATAATAATAAAAGTTTTAGCGCATAGGCTGAAATAAAATTATAAATTATAAAAATAATAGTTTTATTTACTAGATTCTACACAATTTAAAATTTAAACAAAAAACTTATTTAAATCTTAAATTATATAGAATCTAATAAATAAAACTATTATTTTTATAATTTATAATGTTATTTTAGCCTATACGCTAAAACTTTTATTATTATAGTATTACTTAATTAATTATAGTTAAAAAGTTAGTATATACTTTTTAAAAAATACTTTAATGTTCTTGTAAAATGTAGCCCTAGCTTTATAACCCTGACCTAACCCTAACCTAACCCATTTTACCAGCGTACCCTGGATCGAGGTCTAGGCGTACTTTTACTTTTCGATATTCTTTATACTTTTTTTCTCTTATAAAGTATATAAAGATATTATTTAAGTAAACTATAGTATACCTTTTTAGGTATTTTTATAAAATAATATTTATTTTTTACTTAAAAATCGCTAGGGCGTTTATAAGTTTAAATAGTATTACTATATACTTAAAGAGCCTAAATTTTATTTAAAATATAATTTTTTATTCTTCCCTGTTTTTTCTTATTTAGTTATAGGTATTTCTAATATTTAGTTATATAAATATTTTTATATATTATAATTAATTTTATATATCTAATTTTAGTAGTAAGATATAAAAGTTTTTAATAGTTATATTATTTATTTTATAGAAGTTAATATAAAACTATAGTTTTAAAATTAATTTTTTTTATAAAAATAACTCTATATAATACTAAGGATATAAAAAGTCTAATATAATTTTTTTTAAAATTATTTTATATATAGTTTTTTATAATCTCTATTTCTTATTTTATAGTTTTATATATTGTAACCTCCTGCGTCGTACGCCGGCCCTTAGATATTAAATATTATTTTACTACCTCTATAAGATTATTATCCTTAATTTAGTAGGTAAAGAGTTAAATTAATATAAAAGAATATTATTAAGGATAAAAGTATTATATTATTATAGAGGGAGGATCTAATTTTTTATTTAATAGTAGATAGCTACTATATATAGGCTATTAATTAAAATTATACTTATTATATAGATATTTTAATTAAAGAGGTTATATAGATAGTTAAGCTTTTTAATAATAAAATATTAAAAGTAGTCTTTAACGTTATAGGTCGTAGTAAAAGGGAAAGGCGTTAGTATTAGTATTAGCGTTAACGTAAATATAGGGGTAAATATAGGAGTAGAAAAATAATCTTTAAATAGACGTAGATCTAATATATATATTATTATCTACTATAGCAGATCTTATAGAGTAGTAAAAAAAGAATTAATATTTTTATTTTTAGCTATTTTAATTATATAGTATTATTCTATAGTATATTAAAAAGATTATATAGTTTTACTACTATTAAAGCTTTGGGCCAGTAATTAGTTCTTAAGTAGATTACTTTTTTAGTTAAAGAATAATTTTATAGTCCTATTCGGCGTGTTTAAAAAAATAGTTTTTAAGTTTTTAAAAAATATTTTTAAACTTCTAGTACTTTTTTAGTAATTTTATATTTTTATTTTTTATTACCGTAAGTTAATAGGAATAATATATTTTTTTTTTAGCTTTTTAGTAGATAATAAAATTAACTTAAATTAGCTATAATATTTTTAGAATTATATTTTATTAATTATCTATTTTAACTAGGTCTATAGTAAAATTATTAACTATTAACTCTTTAGTAAAAACGGTTCCTAGCTTAGTTTTTAAATATAGTTATTTTATAAATAACTTTTTCTTAATATTATATAGAACTCGTTTATCTTTTTTATTAGTATAATAGAAGCCTTGTCTTTTTATATAATTTTTTAAAATAAAGTTTTTTATTACTTTACTATTAATTATAGTATAGATAGGACGTTTTTAGTATTTTATTTAAATTATAATATAGAGTCCCTATATACCTTTTAATATCTTTTTTCCTTTAGGCTAAAATTTTATTTAGACTTTTTTATTAACGTATTTTAAGTATTTATTTTTTAGGTATTTATACTAGAGTTACCCGTTAATCTTTTTTTTTTGTTTTTTATATAATAAAGTTGCTATTAGTAACTACCTAATTAGGAAGAAAAGTGTTGTATATACTATATAACCTAATAACTAGCTCTTAAAGGTATTATACTAAGTCTAATTAGAAAAAGTACCGTATCTACTAAAATAGGTATATAATAACCGCTTAATAGTACTTAATAGTTTTATAACTTAGTATAGTTTATTACTCTATATAGTAACTTATACTAGTATATTTACTATTATAAACTAATACTAAGTAGGTATTTATAAAAAAAGAAATATTAATATATTATAACTATAATATACGTTATAGCGTTTAAGGTATTATTTACTAATAGTAGTATACTACTATTTTATAACTAAAATACGCGCTCTTAGTACGTTAAAAAATAAAATTTTAATAAAATATATATACTAAACTTACTTTAGCCTATACTATAAAGTATAATATATACTTTAAGCTTTTAAATTAAACTAAATAAATAAGAAATATAAAGTAGTAAGTATATTTAATATAACTATTATAATACTACTATTTATCTTTATAAGTAACCCGTAAAAGTTTATACTTAAGTAAAATAATTTTATTAATATAGGCGTAGACTTAACTGCGTATAAAAAGAAATTATAATATTTTATAAAAAAAACTAAAAATCCGCTATTTAGGGGTACTACTAAATAAAAAAATAATACTAAAACTACTATAGCTGTACTACTATATTAAGTAATTAATAAATAAAGGTAAATTATTTATTACTAATAATAACGTTAATAATAATAACTATAGAGCGCTAGAGTAAAGAGACAGTATAGTTTTTTAGTAAATAACTAAATATATTAAAAGTTATAATTTATAGTGTAAAAGGCGTATATAATCTTAATTAAAATAATATTAAGTAAAAATTATTAATATATAGAGGAACGCTGTAGCTTAATATTATAGAGAATATTTAAAAGTAAGTAAAAAGGGGTTTCTAAAGGGAGGACAATAGCTAGCTAGTATAGAAGAATATAAATAAATAGCTTAGTATATAACTAAATAAAATAGAATATTCTATATTAATTATTTTATTATAACTCTAAAACCTCTAGGTCTCTATCGAGACCGGCCCCTTAATATATTCTATTAATAATAGGGGTTTTAGTATAACAATAAAATATTTTTTATATTTTTAATTAAGGTATTAGTTATATATTTTTATTTTAAAGAATTACGTTTATATACGGGTTTTTATTTATTTTTATTAAATAGGCTTAGTATTTCCTCTTTAGTATCTAATATATTTACTATCCTAAAATAATATAAAAGACTTATACTAATTTATAATAGGCTAGATAGGTAATTATAATTTATAGGTTATCTTCTTTTTCTTTTTAGTTAACGCCTAGTCTCTCCTAAATAAAAATCTAGTATTTAATAAAAATTTATAGTATATAGGCTTTATTTATTTATTTAAGCTTATAAGCTGTATTTTTCTATTTATATTAATTTAGTATTTTATTTACTAAAATTATATTCCTTTCTATTTAGTATTAGAAGTCGGTAAACATAGTTTTTATATAATAAAGTTGCTATTAGCAACTACCTAATTAGGAAGAAAAGTGTTGTATATGCTATAGAATCTAATAACTGGCTCTTAAAGGTACTGCGCTAATAGTAACCTTAGTATTTTAAAAAAAAATTTATTTTTTTATTTTTATAGACCTTATAGATAGTCTATTTTTTTAATTTTTAATTGTATCTCTAGTAGAGTAAAAATATTTAAAATTAGCTTATTTTTGTACGAGCCCTAGTAATTAAAAGTATTTTATTTTATTTTATTTTATTTTTAGTTAGTAGTTCGGGTTTCTCTTAAATTAAAAATAAAAAAAAGTTTTCTTTCCCTTTAAGTATTAACTAAAATAGTATTTTTATAAATTTATTTAAATTACTAGTTATACTACTTAACACTTTTCTATTCAACTTAAAAGGCGTTTTAGGGTATTTAAGGACTTAGACTTTTTATTCTTTTTTATAAAACTAGTTTAGAGTGTAGTACTTTTTACTTACTACTAATTATTTTTTAAACTAGTAGCTAGTATTTTTTTTTATATATATATTATATAGGCGTCGTTTAAATAATTTACTCAATATATAGTCTAGTACTTTTTATTACTAATTAGTCCTTTTTTAAGGTTCTTTAGGTTTTTTAATATCCTTTTTTTTTTTTTTTTTTTTTTTTTTTTTTTTTTTTTTTTTTTTTTTTTTTTTTTTTTTTTTTTTTTTTTTTTTTTTTTTTTTTATATTATTTTTTTTTTTTTTTTTTATTTTTTTTTTATTTTTTTTTTTTTTTTATTTTTTTTTTTTCTTTTTTTT
>JASEKS010000526.1:0-17801 GCA_030770415.1 Pleoardoris graminearum | reverse complement strand
AAAAAATATAATCATATATAAAAAAATAATATAAAAAAAAATAAATAAAAATATTAAATTTATATATAAATTATAAAAATATTATATAATATTTTTTTTTTTTTTTTTTTTTTTTTTTTTTATTTTTTTTTTTTTTTTTTTTTTTTTTTTTTTAATTTTTTTTTTTTTTTTTTTTTTTTTTTTTCTTTCTTTTTTTTTTTTTTTTTTTTTTTTTTTTTTTTACCTACTTTTAGTTATTTACTATCTTCTTTACTCTAGTAGCTCTAGTATTTTTACTTATTTATTTATTTTTTTTATTATATTTTATTTTTCCCCTATACTATCCTGCTTTTTTTTTTTTTTATTTTTAGCTATTTACTATCTTCTCTACTCTAGTAGCTTTAGTATTTTTATTTATTTACTTACTTTTTTTACTATATTTTACTTTTTCCCTATACTATTCTACTTTTTTTTTTATTTATTTTTAGTTACTTTTTATCTTCTCTATTTTAGTAGCTTTAGTATTTTTACTTATTTACTTATATTTAGTTTATACTAATAGTATATCTCTTAGTCTATTTAAAAAAATAACTAGTACTAAAACTATTACCTTATTTAGTTAGAATCTATACTAAATTAAAAAGAACCTATTCTAAAATAAATAATAATAGTTTAGTAGTACTAGCTATTTTCCTTTATTTCTAAAATTAACTCTTAAACTATTTTTATTCTCTTATAAAAGTTCTTAGTAACCTATTCTTAAAAATATAAAATTATAGACGCCTACTAAGTAAATATAGTAAAAAACTAAATAAGTTAAATAAAAACCTAAAGTTAAGGATACGCACGCCTTAAGTAAAGTAAGTATTTATAATCTAGTACTCTAGTATAATAAATTATATAAGAGTTACTTTAAACTAGCTAGTAGTACTAAATATTTTTTAAATAAATACTATTACGACGACTAGGGCAAAGTAATATTAAATAATAAAAATTTAACCTGTAATATACTTTTTTATTATTAATATATAGTAATTAACGACTGCAACTACTTATACGCTAAAAATAAATAAATAAAGAATAAAAAAAAGATATAGACTAAAATATAGTACTATAAACTACTCTAAAATAAGTCTAATATATTTATAAATTTATATCTAACTTCCTATATCTACTAGTTTTATTTAACTAAAAATATAGGCTGCGTAGAAGCTTAAAAATATAATTTAGTATATTATTTTTTTTATTCTTTTTATTTTTACTGGTATTACTTTTACTTAGAGTTATTAGCTAATAGTTAAGTATATCTGCCTTTACGTTTTTTTTTTACTTTTATCTCTCTATTACCGCTAGCTAGTTATTTTAAAATTAGTATTTACTAATACGCTATAGGCGTAATCTATAAAATAAAAAAAAGAACGGTTTATAATATATTTTATAATACTTACTATATAAGGCGAATAAAAATATATATTTACTTTTTTAGTTTTATCTTCTAGACTATACTAGGCCCTTACTAATTTAAAATAAAAAATACCTATCTTACGATATATAGTTAATAGATTTAAAAAATATAAATTATTATTATATAAATATTTAGCTAAAGTCTATATCTATCTAATATCCTTAGCTCTTAATTATTAGCTAATTCGGATATAGGTAGCGTTTATATATATATATACCCGTTAATTTAATTATATAAATTACTTTTTAATTCTAATACTTACTATTACCTATTAATATATAATCTATAGTATTTTTTATTTTTTATAGAGTTCGTAAATTTAAAATACTATAATTAAAAAAAAAGTATTATAAAATATAATTTTAGTAAGTATAAAATTTACCTACTAGCTATTTTTAAACTTAAATTTAGAAAGTTTTTATTTATACTAGTATATATTTAGTAGTATTACTAATACGCTGTTAGTACTAGTATTTTTAAACTATTTTATTAATATACTATAGCTTTTTAATTTTAATAGTAAGTAGATTAGCGCTGTAATATAGTAATCTATATAGTATATAAATAAATATAGTTTTAAGCTATATAAATTTTTCTAGTATATACTAGTTTTTAGTATATATATTCTAATATTCTATAGTTCTACTAAAAAAGTAAGAGTAGGCTCTATATAAGAAAAAGGACAATAATAAGAAAAAGAATAATAATAAAAAGAGGAAGCGCGGTAATTAGAAGAATAGTAATAGTAAAATAAGTAGAAATAATTAAAGTACTATTTAAGTATTACTAATCTAGTAGGTTTGTGTTAGTGCTGCTAATATATTAAATATATCTACTAATAGAGTAGGACTATAGTTTACCTAGTTAAAGGCTAGAATATTAAGCTCTACTACTATAGCTAAAAAGTTTTTTATAATATAGGCGGTGCCGCTAGAGTCTTATATAAAATTAGTATATAGTACTTTTATATAATATTATATTTTTATAACTACTTTTTCTATAGTTTATAAAATTATAAATAATATATTTTATTTTATTTATACAGGTTATATATAAATTTAAATTTTAATAGTTTTAAATAATATATATTTTATTATAATAAGTTTATAATAAATTAGAATATAAATTATATAATTAATATAATTATAATATTATATTTATTTATAATAATAAAATAAAATATTTATATTTAATATTAGTATATATTTATATAATATAAAATATTTATAAATATAATATAGTAATAATTAATTATATATTATATATTTTTTATTTAATAAGTTATTATTTTAGTTTATTATTATAAAATAATATTATTCTTTTCTATATCTCCTATCCTTTTTAAACGTTTATTAGTATTTTATAAATTTTTATTTTAATATATTAATATAGTATTATACGAATATATTAAAATTTATTAATATATAAAATAATATAAATAGACCATAGAAATAAATAAATAAAATATATAATAATATAAATAATTATTAAAAAATAATTATAAAGAAATATAGATAAAATATTAATAAAATTATAATAATAAATAATAAAAAATAAATAATTAGAAATAAATAATTAAGAATATAAATTATAAATAAATTATAAATAAATTAAAAAATAGTATAAATTTATAATAATTAATTAAAATATAAATTTATAAAATACTACTAAATAAAAAAAAAAGCTTATAAATATACTTAAGTATAGTATTATTTAATAATAATAAATTAAACTAAATATTTATAAAATATTAATAAGTCTTTATAGATAATCGGAGAAGTAGTAATATATATATTATATATTATATAATATATATATATATATTACTACTTCTCCGATTATCTATAAAGACTTATTAATATTTTATAAATATTTAGTTTAATTTATTATTATTAAATAATACTATACTTAAGTATATTTATAAGCTTTTTTTTTTATTTAGTAGTATTTTATAAATTTATATTTTAATTAATTATTATAAATTTATACTATTTTTTAATTTATTTATAATTTATTTATAATTTATATTCTTAATTATTTATTTCTAATTATTTATTTTTTATTATTTATTATTATAATTTTATTAATATTTTATCTATATTTCTTTATAATTATTTTTTAATAATTATTTATATTATTATATATTTTATTTATTTATTTCTATAGTCTATTTATATTATTTTATATATTAATAAATTTTAATATATTCGTATAATACTATATTAATATATTAAAATAAATTTATCTAAAAAGTATTATTTTATATTAATTATAGTATCGTTCTATATTTAAATAATATAATATAGTATAATATAGTATAATAGAATAAAATAAAATAAAATAAAATAGACTAGTTATATATATTTTTTTATTATATCTATTTCGTGCCTTTTAGGTTTTTTTATTATTCTATACGTATTACCCGGTACTGCTAATTATTATATATAGTCTAGCGCTACCGGTGTACTATATATATAGTCTAGTACTACTAATAGTAGCGTATTCCCTTTATAGCCTGTACCTTTCTTAAAAATAGAGTTTTAAAGTCTTATTTTAGAATAAAAACTATTTTTATACTTCTATAAAATTTATATAGCTAATAAGTATATAAGTAAATAACTAGTATAATATAAGACTTTCTGTAGTACTAGTATAAAAGTTTAAATTATATTTTAGTTATACCGTTAACTTTACGCCGTAGGCTATAAAAAAAATAGTATAATCTATTTATAGTAAAGGTATATATAGTATTATAGGATTTTACTAACTACTTTTTATATATATAACTACTACTAATTTTTTAGTAGTTACCTTTTAGTAGTACTAGTTTTACTAAATAATTATAACTTAACTACTATATATATATTTATTTACTAACCTTCTAAATTATAGTATAAGAGTACTAGTAGTTAGTACCTATATAGAGATATATATATTTATTTAAGTTTTATATAATTTAGGATAGTATATAGTATTTATAATTTTTTTTTATTCTTTTACAGTATATTATTTTTTATAAACTATATAATACCTTAAATATTTTATTTTCTTTTTTAAAAAAAAATCTACACTTTACGAGCTTATTACTATACTTAATTATTAGATAGCACTAGTTTATTTTACTAAATATATATTTTACAGGTATTTAAATAAAAATAATTAATAGAAATATTATAGTAAGTTATATAGTTTATATATATATAATAAGTTATTAAAAGTTATTATACGGTATATAGCTTCGAATATATTTAAAAGTTTATAATTTACCTATCTTATATAATAATATAATTAACACTAGGGTGCTACCGGCCTATACTTTAAATATAACTATTTAATAATAAATTATATAAAAAATAAAAATATACCCCTAATAATTTTATAGTAGTAGCTAGCCTTTAAGCTTATAAAATCTTATTACAATACTCTTATTTATCTTAAACTTATTCTACCTATTTTTATTATAGAATTTAATACTAAAAGTAGTATTATTTTTATATTTAGTTTTTACTAATACTACTACCTTCCTATCCTTAACTTTTTAGTAGGCTAGAGTCTTTTATTTTATATTTATTTAGTCTATATATAGTTATTTACTATGCTTATTAAGTATAAGTATATTATTTTTATTAACCTTTATATAGTCGGCCTAGAAAGCTTTAGGTATTAAATATATTTTATAAACTACTAATACTAGCTATTTAACTAATACCGCCTATTAGTAGTATTTTATAACTAACGCCTATACGTTAACGTACCTTTTATAGTTCTTATTATTTAGTATACCTTTACTAAAATCTAGTTCTCTTAAATACTCTACTTTATAGTCTTATAGATATAGTATATTTTTTATATATTACTAAACTAGATAGACCGTATACCTATATAATAATTAACTAGTTAATATTATTACTAAACTTTTAAGTTTACTATAAAGGTTTAACGTTATCTATACTAATTATAAAACTAATATTTATATTAAGCGTTATCTCTATTAGCACTAGCTTCTTCTTCTTTCTTAATAGGGTATCTATAAAATTAAAATATATATTATTACCCTATACTATATAGTCTATATATAGCCTATACTAGTTACCTACTAGGCGGTAACCTACTATTACCTTTAAAAAAATAGTATTAAGTTTATATTTAACCCCCTGCTAACCTGTATAATATAATTTATAATTAATATAACTTATATATTTAATAGCGCGTAGTTACGGAGCTGTAGTATAGTATACTATAGCTTTTTAGTATATTATTATTAGTAGTACCGGCTTATTTTTATAGTAGCAGTTAATAGGATTTATATAGTTATTAAGAATATTATTTAACTATTTATTATTATAGTTTATAAACGTTCGGGTATAGCAAAGGTAAATTAAAAAAAAATTTATATTAATTTATTTTTATAGTAGGATAGTGTTAATTATATAATTTTTTATCTTACTAGTAGTTATTAGCGTTTAACTAGTATTATTAGGAAATACCTATAAAACGTCTAATATCTCTAAATAAAAGTTACTTATACAATTACTAGTAATCTAGTTTTTTATTTTATAATATAGTGCTTTAACGTTTAATTAGATATTAGTAATATTTAACATAGGGGTAGTACTATTTAGTACTACTACCTTATTATAAGCCTTATAGTAGGGGGGTAATTCTCTTTTAACCTATAGCGTAACTCTTATTTATTTTTAGAGTTATTTTATTATTATATTTATTATATATATATATAGCGGCTATATATCTACGTATAGTATAGTAGTTAGTAAATAGTTATATTATACTAGTACTACTAGATAGTAACGTCTAAAATATAAAATATATTACTACTATTATTATTACTATTAGTTATTTAACCGTATTTTAATTATAAGTAGGTTATTAGTATATTTATTATTTATAATTTAGCGCTACTAGTTACCGTATCTATTCTCTTTTCTATATCTTTTTTAATATACTAATACTATGTTATTTTAGTAGTAACTATCTATTATTTATAATATACTACTATTATTTACTATAGCAAAGAGGGCTAATATATAATAATAATAAAGGACCTAGTACTACTAGCTAGTTTAACTAACTTAACTAGTAATAATTATAAAGACTATTTTAACGCTATTACTAATAATATTATCTAATAGAAACGTAGTAGCAGTAATAACTTTATAGATAATATAATCTATAATAAGTAAATAGATAAAAAAAATATAATTAACTTAAAACTTTTAGAGTAGGAGCGTATATATAGTAAAATATTTAATACTAAGTATAACTATCTATTTACGCCTGCGCGGGAAGACGTAAAGAATTTAATTAACTTAAGTATATAAAAAAACTATAAAAAATATAATAAAAATAAATTACGTTACACTCTCTATTAGTATTTATAGTTTATTATAGTTATATTTAAAAGTATTAGGTATAAGTAAATAAATTTTATCTGCTAATTTATCGCAATATTAATAAGATTTATTACTAATTATATAATATAGTAATAGCGTAGATTCGGACCTTTTATAGTATAGTAAGTAAATAGACTTAAAAAAAAATAGATACTAATACTACTAGTGCCCTATAAAAATTTACTATAGTAATATTTATACGTACTATTATATTATAGTATTATATATATATATATAAAATAGGTAGTTAACCCTTTAAGTTAAAGAATAAATATTAGATAGGCAATTTAGTTACACACAAAAAAGTTAAAAAGTATATAAAATATTTATAAAATTTAAAAGTAAGTACCTTATACTAGTAGCTTTAAAATTTTAGACTTATTACTCTCTAACTATATAATAGGCATAAGCTAAAAAGACAGTAATATTTATAAGAGCTTTATTAATTAATAATATAAAGAATTTTTATATATATAATACTTATTTTTTTATATTAGACCGGGGGTACTATAACGTAAATATTAGAGAAGACTATTATACTTTTACTAGATATTAATAGTAGGTTATACTAAGTCTAATATATACTATTAGAATATTATATATTATACGACTTAATAAAGTGCTATTTATTAAAGTAAAAGACGTAAGGATTTATAATATAGTAGATAATAATATTATATTTTCTATTAAAATATAAAAGACCTAGTAGGGAGAAGGTAATATTCTAATACTATTAGGTAAAGACTATAACTAATAAGAGTTAGATATCTAACTTTATATCTTATAGTATACTTTAAGAGACCTATAAATAAACTATATTACTCTTATATATAAATAGCTTATTATCTTTAGTATAAAATCTAGTTACTTCTTTTACCCGTTTAATATAGGTAATAACCCTAAAATTTTAATAGATAGCTATAATATTATTAGTAAAATTAATAAGAAGCGTCTACTTAATTATACTATCTTCTTAAAGTATTTCTAGTCTAATCTATATAAGATTATAAATAAAGAAGAGGTATTATTATATAAGGGATACTTACTCTATTATAGTACCCTCTAGTACTAGTATATAATAAAGGGGTAGTCCCTAAATAGAGTATATAAATATAAAAAATAGAGCTTAGGTTATAATACTACTATTATAGTAAGATATATATATTCTATTATAAATAAAAATATAATAATACTAAATAATTTTCTAAACTTATATATACGCACTTAATAGAAGTGTTATATATATAAAAGGAACTATTAATATATAATAAATATATTAATCTGTAAATATAACTAAAGGAAAACAGCGCTACTAGTTAGTTAAATATATTATTATTATTTCTTTATTATCTAGTATATATTATTAGCACTATAGTTATATACAGAAAATAATTATACTAAAATAACTATTTACTAAATATTAGCGCGTTACTTTATTAAATACGTATTCTTATAACTCCTATACTCTATTATAACACTTTTACTCTTTTATACTATTTAACTCGCTATTATTACTAGTTATAATTTATATTATATTAGCTAAAACTAGATTTTTAAGATATACGTCCCCTAATAGCGTAGTTATAAAACTAGTATTTAAACTTTAGATAAAGAGTACTAGTTAGCAGTTATTAGTTTTAGAGTTAAAATATACTATAAAATAGAATATTAATAGGCGTAACGCGTAGTAGCTTATTTTTAAGTTTTAGTTTAACTACTATTTTATTACGTCTAGTACCTATTTGCACTAGTATATTATAAAAATATTAATACTAAATAGGCCTATTAACACTACGTAGAATACTAAAAAATAGTTACTATTTATTACTTTTAACTACCCTTTTTTCCGGCTATAATAAAATATTATAAGTACTTTATTAATAATTAAAAAAAAAAAATTATATATACTACCTAGTTAAGCGCTATAAAGTAATACCTAAAAACTAATCTTTACTAAAATATCTATAATATCCCTTTATCGCCCCTAAGTATTAGGTAGTCTAGCTAGAGTAACTAAAAATCTTTATTTAATAGTATAGTAGTACTAGAATTAATTACTAAAAATAGCTAAAATAATACTATAGAATAGAAGCGTAAATTTAAATAAAACCTATTATTTCTTACTAGTAAAAGGCTAGACGTTAAAAATATAAATAAGTAGTAAGAGATAAATAATATAAATAATATTAAATATTAACTAAATTTTAAACTAAGCGGCGTCGCGTTTAAGCCGTAAACTAATTATACTTAAAACTTTAGTACCGCTAAATATAGTATATTATACCTAAGTAAATAGTTAGATAAGGTTAATAAAAATATTAAACCTATAATAAAAGCCCGTAACTCTAATACTATACTAAATAAAAAAGGTATAGATATAATTTAAATACCTATTAACTATAGTAGTCCTTTATAGGGGTAGTTCTAAAAATAAAATAGTAAGGCGCCTCCTAGGGCCCTTAGTAAGTTACTTATAAAAAAAAGATATTTATTAACGTAGAAATTAGCTATAAGAGTTAAATATAAAGCTAAGAAAATAGATACTCCTACTTACTAAAATAAAGATAGAGTATAACACTCTACTTAATATAGCTCTAGTAATAATTAAACTATAGTTAGTACTACCCGTTGTAAAAAAATTACTTTTTATAAAATTAAAATTTTAAGTAGTATTACTAATAGTATTAAAACTGCAGCTATAGAGCTAATTTAAAAAATAATTAAAACTAATCTTATTTACTATAAACTAGAAGCAGATTATACTACTAGTTATAAAAATAGTAAAACTAGTATAACCGGCTACTAAGGCGTAACTATTTTATATAATATTTTATTAATTTCTATTATACCCCTCCGCGTACTAAGAAGCACACTATTATTTTATTTAAAAAAAAAATAGTTACTATATATTTATAATATAATTTAAGTAATTATAAAAATAATAATAGGCGATAGTAGTAGAAGTTCTAATAAATATTAGGTCCTTCTAAAGAGATAAGTATAAAAAAAAAGTTACGGTTTATTACGCTACCTTACTTTTTAGTAAGTTTTACCTAGTACTAATAGTTAGTAAAACTAAGTTTTAGTATAGTAAAAAATTTCTAAAATATTATAATTATTAAAAATAGGTAGTTATATATAGTTATTTTTATTATATAAACCCCTATACTATACTTACTATTTATAGAGTTTACTACTTAAAAACTAGTAGCCTAATAGTACTAAAATAAAGAAGCTCCTCTTTTATAAATATAACTACTAGATATAAATAAACTAGTACTGCCTATTAATTACTCTAATATATAGTAGGTATTATTAATTAAGCTTTAATTTTATATAAAGGGATATTATTATATATATATAACTATAATACTATTACCCCTATAGAGTACTTATAAAAGTAAATATTTAAAAATAAGTAAAATAAATTTACAGATAGTAGGGACTACGTAAAGTTTATTAAAATAAATTTAGTAATACTTAAAAGGGCAAAGTATTATCTTCTATTTATTTAAAAAATATTTTTTAGTAAATTTAATTCTAATACTATATACTAGATTTTAATTTAATATAGTATCTACTAACTGGCGGTACTACCTAATAGCTTTTTAATATAGATAGCGCCTAACTTAAGGCGTTTTAGAAGTTTTATAATATAAAGGTATCTACTAACTTATAGTTATATATATATTTAACTTATTATTACTATTTTATTACTAATATTTATAGTACTAAATCCGGGTTTCTTACTAAAAGATAAATAAGGTATATAGTTAAATATAATATTAGTACCTCCGGGAAATAGATAGTAAATATATATATATATATATATAATCTATTACCTAATAACTAAAATATTATAGTCTTTATTAAAGTAAAGTTAACTCTTTAAGTTAAATACTAATAAATATTTAATAGCTATAAGTAATAAATACTATTTTTTATTTTTAAATTATTATATAAGTTCCCGGTACCGCCGGTTATAAAAACTTATATTATAATAGTACTATTATATCTATTTATTTAAAATAATCTTTTATAAAATATAATAGACTATTCTACTACTATAGTTATAATTATAGTATATAAATAAAAATTCTTACTACTTCTCTATACTTATATAAGTTCCTAGTACTACCAGCCGTATATAGTTTATTTTTAGATTAATAATAGCTCTAAACTAATACTCCTTATATAGACTAATATAAAGCAAAATATAGTTTACCTAAAATAATTTTAAGTAAAAGATAAATAATTATTTCCTAGCCGTAACTACTATTATAGTAGTATAAGTTTTTAGTACTACTAGTTATATATTCTTAACTCTTAGGTTAATAATAGTAATAAACTAATATTTAACCTAAAACGACCTAAAGCGAAATATAGGTAACTATTCTTACTTACTTAGTATAATCCTAAGTAAAATATAGATAAGTAGGTATAGCTATATAAGTTCCTAGTACTACTAGTTATATAACTCTTAAATCTAAACTAAAAAGTACTATAAAAAGAGTAAAATCTTAAGCTTACTTTTAAAATTAAGGAGGAGTACTAGACTATAAGACCTACTTTAGACAAAGCTAAAAATTATAAATTAGATAGTAATCTAGAGCTGTTTATAAATAATAGTATATTTATAAAAAATTTTATAATTTTTTATTAATTAGTAGCAGTATATACGCGACGCTTTTATATATTTACTAACTATATCTAATATTTTTTTAGTATTGCCGGGCACAGAATACTACTTCTAATATAATACTATTTTACTAGCGTCTACCTACCTAGTATAATTATAAATAAAATAATAGAGACTATATTATAAGTTATATAGTACTAATACGCTATATAGATTTACTTTTTAGTTACTTATATAGATTTTTAATACTACTGGCTATAGAAAGACTATATTTAATATAAAAATACTATTTACTAGCGTCTACTAAACTAGAGTAATATTAAATAGAATACTAAAGACTATTTTAATAAATATAAAAGTATAGTACTATATATTTTATAAAATATATAGTATTAGATATACGCCTAGTAACTTTTATTTAAATACTTAGTACTACTAACTATACGTTTATTACGTTTAGAGTAATTATACTATTTACTAATCTAAAATAATTTTAAGTGGAATATTATAGTTTTTAGAAACTAATTACCTATTTAGATTTATATTAAGGGTATCTGCTACACTATTATATATAATATATATTTTTAATTATATTATTATTTTAGCCGGTTAAATAGCGTAACTAGCTAATAATACTAGGTATTCTCCTAATACAACCCTAGATTTATATAGTAAATAGATCTCTATTTCCTTTTTTTATTTAGTGCGTTTTAACTTTTATTTATTTATTTATAAAAGAAGAGTTAGTGTATAAATAACTTACTATTACTTTAGTTTAGTAGCTACTAAATATTTTTACCTACTAGTAGTACTAGACTATTTAAACTTTAAAATATATTATTATAAAATAAAAGACCTACTACATATTTAAAGCGTTAGGCGGTATTCTCTATTATATTTAACTACTTTTATTATAAGATAAAATTTCTTCCTACTAGTAGCTTATAGGTTAGAAAATTAATTATACTAGTTAGCAGCACCGGCCTCCTTAAATTTTAAAATATATTATTATAAACTAAAAGACTTACTATATATCTAGAGCGTTAGGTAGCGTTTTTAACTATATTTAACTATTTCTAGTTTAAACTAAAGGTCCTTCCTACTAGTAAGTTACTAGTAAGGTTAGATAGTTATCGTCTCCTTAGCCCTAAGGTAAGTTATATACGTTTTAGGGTTATACCGTCTATTTTTCTAATAGTACTAAAACTAGAAAAGAATACTATTAATAGTACTACTTAAAAAGATAATAATCTTACTACTATTGTCTCTTATTTAGCTAGTTAAATATTAGTACTACTTAGTAGTACTAAACTAGTAAAAGTTTAGTAATACTAAAAATAATTATTTTACTACTACTATCTCTTACTTAGCCGGTTAAATATTAGTATTATTTAATAGTACTAGACTAAGGTAACCGCCTTATTACTTTTATTTTTTATTTAGCTAGTATATCTATACTATAGTACTACTAGACTATCTAAAATATAGTAGTATTAAACTACTATTATCTTTTATTTAGCTAGTTTAAATATTAGTACTATTTTAAACTTACCTAAATTTAGTAGTACTAAGCTAGATTAAAAGTTAGTACTGCCTAGTAGCACTAGACTAGCCTAAGTCTAATAGTAGGCTAAAGTAACCGCCCTACTACTACTACCTCTTATTTAGCTAGTTAAATACTATTAACTAGTACTACTAAGCTTTTATTATTTCTTCTATTTATTATTATTATACTAAATATACGTAAAGCCTTTCTACTAGTAGGTACACTAAAGTAATTATTTAGTACTAAATAGTAAATAATAAAATAAATAAAAATATTAAAACTTTTTATATATTATAGTATTTTCTTAGTTAATATATTAGTATTTATATAATCTTATATAACTAGTACTTTTATTAAAATAAAAAAGGTAGTAGTAAAACTATATTTATAATTAAAATAATTATATAAGCTTAGTATTAATATAAAATATACTAATATTAATATAGTAAATATATATAAGAAAAATAATAGAGTGTATATAATAATATATATTAAAAATTATTAATATAAATATTATATTTATTATAATTATTTTAAATTTAAAAATATTTAATTAGACTTTTATTTAATTTAATTTAATTATATAAAAAAATAATATTATAATATTATATATTAAAACTACTATAAGTATAATAATATTATAATATTATAATATATTATATTTTATTATAGTCTTTTAATATAATTTATTTAAATAGTATTTAAAAAGTAATAATTTTTTATAATTTTAATTTAGAAATATTAATATAATTATATAATTATTTAAAAATTATTATAGGGGGATAAAAATAAATATAACTAATTAGAAAAGATTAGTTTTTAAAAATTATATAGTTTTATTAATATTAAATATATTAAATTAAAAGTTAGATTATCTTTTTTATAAAGTAATATATAATTATATAAAATAGTCTAATTAGGCTTAGCGTATTTATAGCCTTAGTTATATAGTCTTAAACTTAAGAGTTTTTTTATACTTAGGTTTACTTATTTATAACTTTTTTACTAGTGTATAAAATTAGCTATAATATATATATATATATATATATATATATTACTAATCTCTCTATATTATCTATACTTAAAATTTAATAGCTAGTTAATTATTTAAATATTAAGTATTTTAAATTTAAAACTTTAAGGCCTATTAAAGAGAATATATAGGTTTTTTTAAAAGGTTAATAATTAATTTATTTTTAAAAATTTAAAATATTAAAAATAAGTAAAACTATATAAAAAATTTAAAAATAGTATAATTTTTTAATTAAAAATTATATTAAATTAGTAATAGTCTAAAAATTCTTTAAATTTTAATTTAAATAAAGTGTTATAACTTTTTAAATAGTAAAAATAATAAAATAAATTTTATTTAATATTCTACGTTATAAAAAATAGTAAAATTATAATATTTTACTATTACCTAAATAGGGTAGTTTATATTGAGGTATATATTATCTATATTTTACGTATAATATTTTAAATTATTATTATAGTTATATAAAATATTAATTACATAATATATATAAAAGTATTACTAGATTTTTACTATTATTTAATTTTAATAAAATATATATTAATTATAGTAAAATAGTATTAATATATAGTATAAATTTATATATATATAATAAATTTAATATAGTAATATATATATATTTTATAGCTAATTTTATACGCTAGTAAAAAAGTTATAAATAGGTAAACCTATATATAAAAAAACTATTAAGTTTAAGGCTATATAACTAAGGCTATAAATACGCTAAGCCTAATTAAGGTATTTTATATAATTATATATTACTTTATAAAAAAGATAATCTAACTTTTAATTTAATATATTTAATATTAATAAAACTATATAATTTTTAAATACTAATCTTTTTTAATTAGTCTTTTTCGCTTTCACTCCCCTATATATAAACTATATTATAAAATATAAAAAATAATAAATTGATATATAATAAAGTATAAAAATTAATAATTAATAATAGATTTGAAATAAAATTATAATTAATAAAATTACTTTTTTATTTATTATAATTTTATATTTAGTTTAATTATATACTATATATATAAATAATATATATATAAGATTATTAGATATATTTATTATATATATAAAGATAATTTATATTTTATAAAAATAAAATACTATTATTTTTAGTATAATTATATATATTATATTTAATTAAGAGTACTTTAAAAATAATATAATATTATAGTAGTACCGGATATATATTTTATAATTTATAGTAGATATATTACTATATATAGTCCCTATTTTAAAATTATATTTAAGTTTATATATAGTTAAAATAAATAAAATAAGTAGACTACTTAGAGTTTTATAAATTTTAAAAAAGAATATTATAGGACTATAATATTGTATAAAAGTGTTATATACTAATTTTATATAAGACTACGGCAGTACCGCTAATACTATAAAAACTTTATTAAATATAAAAATAAAGCTAGTTCTTTTAACTATTAACTAAAACTAATACGTAGCTATTACTACGGTAAATAAACTTAATACCTAAAAAATACTAGTAAAAACCTTTATAGATACAGCTTCTTAATATTTTTTATATAAAATAGCTTTATAGTATTTTAATAAAATATCCTCTACTATATAAGTATTAAAAATAAGTATATACTTTTACTTTAACTAAAGAGTCTACGTAGCCTATAAAATAGGTATTTTTTTTTTCTCTATTTTATCTACAGCTAGGATTACCCGTATTAAGTTATTAATCTTATTAGACTTAGTTATAAAATATTAAAAAAAATATACTAATAGCTAGGTAGTACTAGGTAAATAACTTATAAAAAAAGTTACCTAATACTTACTATACGCAGTACTCTACCTTAAAAATTTAAATTTTTTTACCGCTAATATTAAGGAGTTATAATATATTATTAGAATAATTCTAAAATATTAGAGGTAATAGCTTATTTAAGAATAAACTAAAAATATACTTTTTTATTAGAGTATTTACTAAATTATAGCTGCTATTAGGCTAAAAAAAAAAGGTTATACTTACCCTAGCCCTATAGATAGTTTATTTTTTAAAGTAAATATATTTTATTCTTAAATTCCGTAATTATATTCTTATACTATAAATAGAGTAAGTAAAGTAACTAATAGTACTAAGAGAAGAGAGTAGTATACTTTTTTATAAGTAGTTACCTAATACTCTACTTTAGTAGTCTATATATAAGTTAATATATATAAAAGAGGAACTATATTATAAACTTATATTTACGTTATAGCTATATTTAAGTATTTTTTATATAACGCTTCTATTAATAGTGCTATTAGTACTAGTTTTATATACCTTTTACTTAAAGTTAATAAGGTCCTAATATAGTCTAAAAAATAAAACTAAAAGGGTAAATATATAGTAGAAGTTTTTAAGTATAATAGATACTTATTTACCGCTTAGCCTATTATATTCTATATATTCTTCTTACTAAAACAGAGGCTACTATATAAAATAGTTAATAAAACTAAAATTATAGATAGATATAGTAGTGCCCCTAGTAAGTAGAGAATAAAAAAGTAAAGTAGCTAAGAATATACTTTATAGTTATATAATATAGCTATGCGAAAAATAAACTAAAAGTAATATAAAAATATAAAAAAAGAAATAACTTACTAAAAATAGTTAATAAGGGTAGGATTTTATTTTAAGATTAGACAAAGCCGGTAAATATAGAAAATTAAAAATAAATTTATTTAATTAGTAACTTTAACGCTGTTATACTTAAGGTCTTTTTTTTTTTTTATTATAAAATAGTCTAAACCCTACTACTTTTACTAATTTTTAATATATACTAAATATAACTCTTTATCCGCGTTATTTAATAATTTATATATAATAGATTAATTAAACTGTAAAATATTACGTTATAAAAAAAGTCCTTTTTAAAATTTTTACTTACGTTACTTTAATAAGATAGTATTATTTATTAATTAAATTCTATAATTTAGTGTAACTAGTTACTATTATAAAAACTTAAATTTTTTATTCTCTATAGTTTCTTCTATTTTAGTTTTTTTTTTATTTTATTTCTACTTTTATTTTATATCGTCTTTTTATAGCTCTATTACTATATTAAATAAAATTAGTATTAAAAAAGTTAAGTAAGGTTAGCCGGTATTACTAGTTAACTTAAATAAAAATAAAGGTAAAAGTAATATAAAAAATAATAGTACTAAAAATAAAAAAAAGCTTATAATACTAAGCGGTGTAAAAAACTTAGGTATAGGGTAAAATAGTAGTAGTAAATAGTATATAGTATTAAATAAACTAAAAAATATACTATTAGTATAAACTAAATATAAGTAAATAAATAAAAATACTAAAGCTACTAAAATAGAGAAAATAAAAAATAACTAAAAATAGGTAAAAAAAAAAATAGAATAGTATAAAGAAAAAGTAGAATATAGTAAAAAAGATAAATAAATAAATAAAAATACTAAAGTTACTAGAGTAGAGAAAATAGTAAATAACTAAAAATAAATAAAAAAAAAAAACAGAATAGTATAGAGGAAAAAGTAAAATATAATAAAAAAAATAAATAAATAAATAAAAATACTAAAGCTACTAGGGTAGAGAAGATAGTAAATAATTAAAAATAAGTAAAAAAAAAAAAAAAAAAAAAAAAAAAAAAAAAAAAAAAAAAAAAAAAAAAAAAAAAAAAAAAAAAAAAAAAAAAAAAAAAAAAAAAAAAAATAAAAAAAAAAAAAAAAAAAAAAAAAAA
>JASEKS010000525.1:0-17824 GCA_030770415.1 Pleoardoris graminearum | reverse complement strand
TTTTTTTTTTTTTTTTTTTTTTTTTTTTTTTTTTTTTTTTTTTTTTTTTTTTTTTTTTTTTTTTTTTTTTTTTTTTTTTTTTTTTTTTTTTTTTTTTTTTTTTTTTTTTTTTTTTTTTTTTTTATTTCTTCTCTTTTTTTTATTTTTTATCTTTTTTTTATTTCTTCTCTTTTTTTTATTTTTATTCTTCTTCTTACTTTTTTACTTTTTTTTACTTTTTTACTTTTTTTTACTTTTTTACTTCTTTTTACTTTTTTACTTCTTTTTACTTTTTCTTTATTTTTTATTTTTTTTTTTTTATTTTTTTTTTTTTTTTTTTTTTTTTTTTTTTAATTTTTTTTTTTTTTTTTTTTTTTTTTTTTTTTTTTTTTTTTTTTTTTTTTTTTTTTTTTTTTTACTTACCTTTAGCTACTTACTATTTTCTCTACTCTAATAGCTTTAGTATTTTTACTTATTTATCTACTTTTTTTATTATATTTTACTTTTTTTCTATACTATCCTGCTTTTTTTTTTTACCTATTTTTAGCTACTTACTATTTTCTTTATCTTAGTAGTTTTAATATTTTTACTTATTTATTTACCTTTTTTATTATATTCTGCTTTTTCTTTATACTGTTCTATTTTTTTTTTATTTTTTTTTAGCTACTTTCTATTTTCTCTATTTTAGTAGCTCTAGTATTTTTATTTATTTATTTATATCTAGTTTATACTAATAGTATATCTCTCAGTCTATTTAAAAAAATAATTAATACTAAAACTATTGCCCTATTTAGTTAGAATCTATACTAAATTAAAAAGAAACTATTTTAAAATAAATAATAATAGTTTAGTAGCACCGGCTATTTTATTTTATTTTTAAAATTAACTTTTAAACTACCTCTATTTTTTTGTAAAGGTTTCTAGCGACTTACTCTTAAAGATATAAAGTTATAGACGCCTACTAAGTAGATAGAGTAGAAAACTAAATAAGCTAAGTAAGAATTTAAAGCTAAGGACACGCACGCCCTAAGTAGAGTAAGTATTTATAATTTAGTACTTTAGTATAATAAACTATATAAAAGTTACCTTAAACTAACTAATAGTATTAAATATTTTTTAAATAAATACTATTGCGACGACTAGGATAGAGTAATATTAAATAATAAAAATTTAACCTATAATATACCTCTTTATTACTAGTATATAGTAATTAATAACTATAACTACTTATACGCTAAGGGTAAATAAAAAAAAAAAAAAATATAGACTAAAACGTAGTATTATAGACTACTTTAAAATAAGCCTAATATATTTATAAGTTTATATCTAACTCCCCGTATCTACTAGCCTTATTTAACTAAAAATATAGGCTACGCAGAAGCTTAAAAATATAATTTAATATATTACTTTTTTTATTCTTTTTATTTTTACTAGTATTACTTTTACCTAAAGTTATTAGCTAGTAGCTAAGCGTATTTACTTTTATATTTTTTTTTTACTTTTATCTCCCCGTTACTACCGGCTAGTTATTTTAAAATTAGTATTTACTAATATACTATAAGCGCGATTTATAGAATAAAAGAAAGAATAGCTTATAATATATTTTATAATACCTACTATATAAGATAAATAAAAATATATATTTACTTTTTTAGTTTTATTTTTTAGGCTGTACTAGGCCCTTACTAATTTAAAGTAAAAAATACTTTTCTTATAATATATAGTTAATAGATTTAAGAAATATAAGTTACTACTATATAAATATTTAGTTAAGATTTATATCTATCTAATATCTTTAGCTTTTAATTATTAGCTAATTTAAATATAGGCAGCGTTTATATATATATATACCTATTAATTTAATTGCATAAATTACTTTTTAATTCTAGTACTTACTATTACCTACTAATATATAATTTATAATACCTTTTATTTCTTATAGAGCTCGCAAATTTAAAGTACTATAATTAAAAAAAGAATATTATAAAATATAGTTTTAGTAAGTATAGAATTTACCTACTAGTTACTTTTAAATTTAAATTTAGAAAGTTTTTATTTATACTAGTATATATCTAGTAGTATTACTAATACGCTATTAATACTAGTATCTCTAAACTATCTTACTAATATACTATAGCTTCTTAATTTTAATAGTAAGTAGATTAGTACTATAATATAGTAATTTATATAACGCGTAAATAAATACGGTTCTAAGCTACGTAAGTTTTTTTAGTATATACTAGTTTTTAGTATATATATTCTAATATTCTATAGCTCTACTAAAAAAGCAAGAGCAGGCCCTACGTAAGAAGAAGAATAATAATAAAAAGAAAAATAATAATAAAAAAAAGGACAACGATAAGAAGAAGAACGATAATAAGAAGAAGAATAATAATAAAAAAAAGAATAACGATAAGAAGAAGGACGACGATAAGAAGAGGAAGTGTAGTAATTAAAAAAATAGTAATAGTAAAATAAGTAAAAATAATTAAAATATTATTTAAGTACTACTAATCTAGTAGGTTCGTGTTAGTACTACTAATATATTAAATATATTTACTAATAGAGTAGGACTATATCTTATCTAGTTAAAGACTAAAATATTAAGTTTTACTACTATAGCTAAGAAGTTTTCTGTAGTATAGGCGGTACCGCTAGAGTCTTATATAGAATTAGTATATAGTACTTTTATATAATATTATATTTCTATAACTACTTTTCTTATAGTTTATAAAATTATAAGTAATATATTTTATTTTATTTATACAGGTTATATATAAATTTAAATTTTAATAGTTTTAAACAATATATATTTTATTATAATAAGTTTATAATAAATTAGAATATAAATTATATAATTAATACAATTATAATATTATATTTATCTATAATAATAAAATAAAATATTTATATTTAATATTAGTATATATTTATATAATATAAAATATTTATAAATATAATACAGTATTAATTAATTATATATTATATATTTTTTATTATATAAGTTATTATTTTAATTTATTATTATAAAATAATATTATTCTTTTCTATATCTCCTATCCTTTTTAAACGTTTATTAGTATTTTATAAATTTTTATTTTAATATATTAAAATTTACTAATATATAAAATAATATAAATAGACTATAGAAATAAATAAATAAAATATATAATAATATAAAGACTTATTAATATTTTATAAATATTTAGTTTAATTTATTATTATAAAAATAAAGGTATATATATACTCCTCCTTTTTTAAAACCCCTTTTAGTCGCCCTAAGCTACTACAACTACACTATTTATTCGATTAGTATATAAATATATATTATTATTAAATAATACTATACTTAAGTATATTTATAAGCTTTTTTTTTAATTTAGTAGTATTTTATAAATTTATATTTTAATTAATTATTATAAATTTATACTATTTTTTATTTTATTTATAATTTATTTATAATTTATATTCTTAATTATTTATTTTTAATTATTTATTCTTTATTATTTATTATTATAATTTTATTAATATTTTATCTATATTTCTTTATAATTATTTTTTAATAATTATTTATATTATTATATATTTTATTTATTTATTTCTATAGTCTATTTATATTATTTTATATATTAGTAAATTTTAATATATTTATAAAATACTATATTAATATATTAAAATAAATTCATCTAAAAAGTATTATTTTATATTAATTATAGTACCGTTCTATATTTAAATAATATAATATAATATAATATAGTATAATAGAATAGAATAAAAAAGATTAGTTATATATATCTTTTTATTATATCTATTTCGTACCTTTTAGGTCTCTCTATTATCTTATATATATTACCCGGCGCTGCTAATTATTATATATAGTTTAGCGCTACTAGTATACTGTATATATAGTCTAGCGCTACTAATAGTAGCGTATTCCCTTTATAGCCCCTACCTTCCTTAAAAATAAAGTTTTAAAGTCTTATTTTAAAATAAAAACTATTTTTACACTTCTATAAAATTTATATAGCTAATAAGTATATAAGTAGATAACTAATATAGTATAAAACTTTCCGCAGTACTAGCGTAAAAGTTTAAACTATATTTTAGTTATAATATTAACTTTATACCGTAAACTATAAAAAAAAATAATATAATCTATTTATAGTAAAGGTATATATAGTATTATAGAATTTTACTAACTACTTTTTATATATACGACTACTGCTAATTTTTTAATAATTATTTTTTAGTAGTACCGGCTTTACTAAATAATTATAACTTAACTACTATATATATATTTATTTACTAACCTTTTAAATTATAGTATAAGAGTACTAGTAGTCGGTACTTATATAGAGATATATATATTTACTTAAGTTTTATATAATTTAGGGTAGTATATAGCGTTTATAATTTTTTTTCGTTCTTTTATAATATATTATTTTTTATAAACTATATAATACTTTAAATATTTTATTTTCTTCTTTAAAAAAGAATCTATACTTTATAAGCTTATTACTATACTTAATTATTAGATAACACCGGTTTATTTTACTAAATATATATTTTATAAGTATTTAAATAAAAATAGTTAATAGAAATGTTATAGTAAGCTATATAGTTTATATATATATAATAAGTTATTAAGATTTATTATACAGTATATAGCTTCGAATATATCTAAAAGTTTATAATTTACTTATTTTATATAATAATATAATTAATACTAGGGTGCTACCGGCCTATACCCTAAATATAGCTATCTAATAGTAAATTATATAAAAAATAAAGATATACCCCTAATAATTCTATAGTAGTAGCTAGTCTTTAAACTTATAAAATTTTATTACGATACTCTTATCTATTTTAAACTTATTTTACTTATTTTTATTATAAAATTTAATATTAAAAGTGGCACTATTTTTATATTTAGTTTTTACTAGTACTACTACCTCCCTATTTTTAACTTTTTAGTAGGCTAGAGCCTTTTATTCTATACTTATTTAGTTTATATATAGTTATTTACCGCGCTTATTAAGTATAGGTATATTATTTTTATTAACCTTTATATAGTTAGCCTAAAAAGCTTTAAGTATTAGGTATATTTTATAAACTGCTAATACTAGCTATTTAACTAATACTATCTATTAGTAGTATTCTACGGCTAACGCCTATACGTTAACATACCTTTTATAGTCTCTATTATTTAGTATATTTTTACTAAAATCTAGTTCCCTTAAATACTCTATTTTATAATTTTATAAGTATAGTACATTTTTTATATATTACTAAACTAAGTAGGCCGCGTACCTATATAATAATTAATTAATTAATATTATTATTAAACTTCTAAGCCTACTGTAGAGGTTTAATATTACCTATACTAATTATAAAACTAATATTTATATTAAGCGTTATTTCTATTAGTACTAGCTTTTTTTTTTTAATAGGGTGTCTATAGAACTAAAATATATATTATTACCTTATACTATATAGTCTATATATAGCCTATACTAGTTACCTATTAGGTAGTAACCTACTATTACTTCTAAAAGAATAGTATTAAGTTTATATTTAACCCCCTACTAATCTATATAATACGATTTATAATTAACGTAACTTATATATTTAATAGCGCGTAGTTACGGAGCCGTAGTATAGTATATTATAGTTTTTTAGTATATTATTATTAATAGTACTAGCTTATTTTTATAGTAGTAGTTATTAGGATCTATATAGTTATTAAAAATATTATTTAACTATTTATTATTATAGTTTATAAACGTTTGGGTATAGTAAAGGTAAATTAAAAAAAAATTTATACTAATTTATTTCTATAGTAGAATAGTATTAATTATATAGTCTTTTATTTTACTAATAGTTATTAGCGTCTAACCGGTACTGTTAAGAAATATTTATAAAATATCTAATATTTTTAGGTAGAAATTACTTATATAACTATTAGTAATCTAGTCCTTTACCCTATAATATAATATTTTAACGTTTAATTAAATATTAGTAATACTTAATATAGGGGCAGTACTATCTAGTACTACTATCCTATTATAAGCTTTATAGTAGAGGGGTAATTTTTTTTTAGTTTATAGTATAACTTTTATCTATTTTTAGGATTATTTTATTACTATATTTATTTTATACGTATATAGCGGCTACACATCTATATATAGCGTAATAGTTAGTAAATAGTTATATTATACTAGTACCGCTAGACTGTAATATCTAAAATATAAAATATATTACTACTATTATTATTATTATTAGTTACTTAACTATATTTTAATTATAAGTAAGTTATTAGCGTATTTATTATTTATAATTTAGCGCTACTAGCTACTGTATTAATTCTTTCTTTTATACTCCCCTTAATATACTAATACTACGTTACTTTAATAATAACTATTTATTACTTATAATATACCGCTATTACTTACTATAGTAAAAAGGGCTAATATATAATAATAATAAAGGACCCGGTACTACTGGCTAGTTTAATTAACTTAATTAGTAATAATTATAAAAACTACTTTAACACTATTATTAATAATATTATTTAATAGAAACGTAGCAGCGGCGACGACTTTATAGATAATATAGCCTATAATAAGTAAATAGATAAAAAAGATATAATTAACTTAAAGCTTTTAGAGTAAGAGCGTATATATAGTAAAATATTTAATACTAAATATAACTATCTATTTATACCCGTGCGGGAAAACGCGAAAAATTTAATTAACTTAAGTATATAAAAGAACTATAAAAAGTATAATAGAAATAGATTACGTTATACTTTTTATTAGTACTTATAGTCTATTATAGTTATATCTAAAAGTATTAGGCATAAATAAATAAATTTTACCTGCTAATCTATTGCGATATTAATAAAGTCTATTACTAATTATATAATATAGTAATAGCGTAGATTTAGACCTTTTATAGTATAGTAAGTAAGTAGATTTAAAAAAAAATAGATACTAGCGCTACTAGTGCTTTATAGAGATTTACTATAGTAATATCTATACGTACTACTGTATTATAGTATTATATATATATATATAAAATAGGTAGTTAACCCTTTAAGTTAAAGAATAGACGTTAGATAGGTAATTTAGTTATATATAAAGAAGTTAAGAAGTATATAAAATATTTATAAAATTTAAAGGTAAGTACCTTATACTAGTAGCTTTAGAATTTTAGACTTATTACTCTCTAACTATATAGTAGGTATAAGCTAGAGAGGTAGTAATATCTATAAGAGCTTTATTAATTAATAATATAAAAAACCTTTATATATATAATACTTATTTTTTTATATTAAACTAGGGGCACCGTAACGTAAACGTTAGAGAAGGCTATTATACCTTTACTAGATATTAATAGTAGGTTATACTAAGTCTAATATATACTATTAGAATATTATATATTATACGACTTAATAAAGTACTATCTATTAAAGTAAAAAATATAAGGATTTATAATATAGTAAATAATAATATTATATTTTCTATTAAAATACGGAAGACCTAATAGAGAGAAAGTAATATTTTAGTACTATTAGGTAAAGACTATAACTAATAAAAGTTAGATATTTAATTCTATATTTTATAGTATACTTTAAGAGACTTATAAATAAACTGTGTTACTTTTATATATAAGTAGCTTATTATTTTTAGTATAAAGTCTAGTTACCTTTTTTACCTATTTAATATAGGTAATAACCCTAAGATTCTAGTAGACGGCTATAATATTATTAATAAGATTAATAAAAAGTATTTACTTAATTATACTATCTTCTTAAAGTATTTCTGGTCTAACCTATATAAAATTATAAATAAAGAAGAGATATTATTATATAAAAGATATTTACTCCGTCGCGGTACCCTCTAGTACTAGTATATAATAAAAAAGTAGCCCCTAAATAAAGTATATAAGTATAGGGAATAGAGCCTAAATTATAATATTACTATTATAATAAAATATATATATTTTATTATAGATAAAAACGTAATAGTACTAAGTAATTTTCTAAATCTATATATACGCACTTAATAGAAGTATTACGTATATAAAAGAAACTATTAATATATAATAAATATATTAACCCGTAAACGTAACTAAAGGAGAGTAGTACTACTAGTTAGTTAAACGTATTATTATTATTTTTTTATTATCTAGTATATATTATTAGTACTATAGTTATATATAGGAAATAATTATACTAAAATAACTATTTATTAAACGCTAGCGCGTCGCTCTATTAAACGCGTATTTTTATAATTTTTATACTCTACTATAATACTTTTATTTTTTTATACTACCTAACTTACTGTTACTACTAGTTATAATTTATATTATACTAGTTAGGACTAGATTTTTAAAGTATACGTTCCCTAATGGCGTAGTTATAAAGCTAGTATTTAAACTTTAAATAAGAAGTACTAGCTAGCTATTATTAGTTTTAGAGTTAAAGTATACTATAAAGTAAAATATTAATAGGCGTAACGCGTAATAGCTTACCCTTAAGTCTTAGTCTAACTACTATTCTATTATATCTAGTACCTATTTATACTAATATATTATAAAAATATTAGCGCTAAGTAGGCCTATTAACGCGGCGCAAAATACTAGAGAATAATTATTATTTATTACTTTTAGCTACCTTCTTTTCTAGTTATAATAGAATATTACGGGTATTTTATTAATAGTTAAAAAAAAATTATATATACTATTTAATTAAGTGCTGTAAAGTAATATTTAAGAACTAGTCTTTACTAAAATATTTATAACGTCCTTTTATTGCCCTTAAGTATTAGGCAGCCTAGCTAAAGTAACTAGAAATCTTTATTTAATAGTATAGTAGTACTAGAATTAATTACTAAAAATAGTTAGGACAACGCTGTAGAATAGGAGTATAAATTTAAGTAAAACTTATTATTTTTTACTAGTAAAGAGCTAAACATTAAGAATATAGATAAGTAGTAAAAGGTAAATAATATAAGTAATATTAAATATTAATTAAATTCTAAACTAAGTAGCGTCGCGTTTAAGCTGTAGGCTAATTATATTTAAAACCCTAGTACTGCTAAATACGGCGTATTATACCTAAATAGATAGTTAAATAAAGTTAATAAAAATATTAAGCCCGTAGTAAAGATCTACGACCCTAATATTATACTAAATAGAGAAGGTATAAATACGGTTTAAATACTTATTAACTATAATAGTTTTTTATAAAGGTAGTCCTAGAGATAAAATAGTAAAACGCCTTTTAGGGCCCGTAATAAGTTATTTATAAAAAAGAGGTATTTATTAATATAAAAATTACCTGTAAGAGTTAAGCGTAGGGCTAAAAAAATAGGTACTCCTGCTTACTAAAATAAAAATAAAGTATAACGCTCTACTTAGTATAGCCCTAGTAATAATTAGGCTATAGTTAGTACTACCTATTATAAAAGAATTACTTTTTATAAAATTAAGACTCTAAATAGTATTACTAGTAGTATTAAAACTATAGCTATAAAGCTAATCTAAAAAATAATTAAAACTAACTCTACTTACTGTAAACTGGGAGTAGATTATACTACTAGCTATAAAAATAGTAAGACTAGTATAACTAACTACTAAAACGTAACTACTTTATATAATATTTTATTAATTTTTACTATACCCCTTTATATACTAAGAAGTACAGTATTATTTTATTTAAAAAAAAAAGTAGTTACTATATATTTATAATATAATTTAAGTAATTATAAAAATAATAATAGGCAGTAGTAGTAAAAGTTCTAATAAATATTAGGTCTTCCTAAAAAAATAAATATAAAAAAAAAGTTATAGTTTATTGCGCTATCTTACTCTCTAGTAAGCTTTATCTAGTACTAACAGCTAGTAAAGCTAAGTTTTAGTATAGTAAAGAATTTCTAAGATATTATAGTTGTTAGAAATAGGTAGTTATATATAGTTATTTTTATTATATAAACCCCTATACTATATTTACTATTTATAGAGTTTACTACCTAAAGACTAATAGCCTAATAGCACTAAAATAAAAAAGCTCCTCTCTTATAAATATAATTATTAGGTACGAATAAACCGGTACTATTTACTAATTACTTTAATATATAGTAGGTATTATTAATTAAGCTTTAGTTTTATATAAAAGGATATTATTATATACGTATAACTATAATACTATTACCCCTATAAAGTACTTATAAGAGTAGGCGTTTAAAAATAAGTAAAATAAACTTATAGATAGCAGGGACTACGTAAAAATTATTAAAATAAACTTAATAACGCTTAGAAGGGTAAAGTATTATCTTCTACTTATTTAAAAAATATTTTTTAGTAAATTTAATCCTAATACTATATACTAGACCCTAACTTAATATAGTATTTACTAATTAGTAGTACTACCTAATAGCTCTTTAATATAGATAGCGCCTGACTTAAGGTATTTTAAGAGTTTTATAATATAGAGGTATTTACTAACTTATAATTATATATATATTTAACTTATTATTACTATTTTATTACTAATATTTATAGTACTAAATCTGGGTTTCTTACTAAAAGATAAATAAGATATATAGTTAAATATAATATTAGTGCCTTTAGAAAATAAATAGTAAATATATATATATATATATATAATCTATTACCTAATAACTAAAATATTATAGTTTTTATTAAAGTAAAGTTAACTCTTTAAGTTAAATACTAATAAATATTTAATAGCTGTAGGTAATAAGTACTACCTTTTACTCTTAAATTACTATATAAGTTCCCGGTACCGCTAGTTATAAAGACTTATATTATAATAGTACTATTATACCTATTTATCTAGAATAATTTTTTATAAAATATAATAAACTATTTTACTACTATAGTTATAGTTATAGTATATAGGTAAAAATCTTTACTACTCTTTTATATTTATACGAGTTCCCGGTGCTACTAGCTATATATAGTTTATTTTTAGATTAATAATAGCTCTAAACTAATACTTCTTATATAGACTAATATAAAGTAGAATATAGTTTACCTAAAATAATTTTAAGTAAAAAATAAATAACTATTTCCTAGCCGTAACTACTGCTATAATAGTATAAGTTTCTAGTACTACCGGTTATATATCTTTAACTTTTAAATTAATAGTAGTAATAAACTAATATTTAACCTAAAATAACCTAAAGTAAAATATAGATAACTATCCTCGCTTACCCAGTATAATTCTAAGTAAAATATAGATAAGTAGATATAGCTATATAAGTCTCTAGTACTACTAGTTATATAATCTTTAAATCTAAACTAAAAAGTACTATAAAAAAAGTAAAATTTTAAACTTATTTTTAAAATTAAGAAGGAGCGCTAAACTGTAAGGCCTACTCTAGGTAAAGCTGAAAATTATAAACTAAATAGTAATCTAAAGCTATTTATAGATAATAGTATATTTATAAAAAATTTTATAATTTTTTATTAATTAGCGGCGGTATATACGCGACGCTTTTATATACTTATTAATTATATTTAATGTTTTTCTAGTACTGCTGGGTATAGAATACTACTTTTAATATAGTACTATCCTACTAGTATCTACCTATCTAGTATAATTATAAGTAGAATAATAGAGACTATATTATAAGTTATATAGTATTAATACGCTATATAGACCTACTTTTTAATTACTTATATAAATTTCTAATACTACCGATTATAGAAAGACTATATTTAGTATAAAAATACTATTTACTAGTATCTACTAAACTAGAATAATATTAAATAAAATACTAGAAACTACTTTAATAAATATAAAAGTACAGCGCTATATATTTTATAAAATATATAGTATTAGATATACGCCTAGCGATTTCTATTTAGGTATTTAGTACTATTAACTATATATTTATTACGTTTAGGGTAATTATACTATCTACTAATTTAGAATAATCTTAAGTAGGATATTATAGTCTCTAGAGACTAATTACCTATCTAGATTTATATTAGAGGTATCTACTACACTATTATATATAATATATATCTCTAGTTATATTATTATTCTAGCTAGTTAAATAGCGTAGCCGGCTAGCGGTATTAGGCGATTTTTTAATATAACCCTAGATTTATATAGCAAATAGATCTCTATTTTTTTTTTATTTAGTATGTTCTAACCCTTATTTATTTATTTATAAGAGAAGGGTTAGTATATAAATAATTTATTATTGCTTTAGTTTAGTAGCCGCTAAATACTTTTACCTACTAGCGGTACTAGACTATTTAAACTTTAAAGTATATTATTATAGACTAAAAGACCTACTATATATTTAAACCGTTAGGTAGCGTTTTTTACTATATTTAACTACTCTTATTATAAGATAAAATTTCTTTCTACTAGTAGCTTATAGGTTAAAAAATTAACTGTACTAGCTAGTAGTACTAGCCTTTTTAAACTTTAGAGTATATTATTATAAACTAGAAAACTTATTATATATTTAAAGCGTTAGGCGGCGTTTTTAACTATATTTAATTATTTTTAGTCTAAACTAAAGATTCTTTCTACTAGTAGGCTACTAGTAAAATTAAATAGTTATTGCCTCCCTAGCCTTAAAATAGGTTATATATATTTTAGAATTATACTATTTATCTTCCTAATAGTACTAGGACTAGAAGAGAATACTACTAATAATACTATTTAAGAAGATAGCAATTTTACTACTATTATCTCTTATTTAGTTAGTTAAATATTAGTACTGCCTAGCGGTACTAGACTAGTAAAAGTCTAGTAGTACTAAAAATAACTATTTTACTACTACTGTCTCTTACTTAGCTAGTTAAATATTAGTACTACTTAGTAGTACTAAACTAGAATAACTACCTTACTACTTCTATTTTTTATTTAGCTAGTATATCTATACTATAGTACTACTAGACTATTTAAGATATAGTAATGTTAAGCTACTATTATTTCTTATTTAGCTAGTTTAAATATTAGTACTACTTTAGACTTATCTAGATCTGGCGGCACTAAACTAGGTTAAAAGTTAGTACTACTTAGTAGCACTAGGCTAGTCTAGGTCTAATAGTAGACTAAGGCAACCGCCCTACTACTACTACCTCTTATTTAGCTAGTTAAATACTATTAACTAGTACTACTAAGCTTTTATTATTTTTTTTATTTATTATTATTATACTAAATATACGTAAAGCCTTTTTACTAGCGGGTACGCTAAAGTAATTACCTAGTACTAGACGGTAAATAATAAAATAAATAAAAATATTAAAATTTTTTATATATTATTGT
The DNA here is from genome assembly GCA_030770415.1 of Pleoardoris graminearum. NCBI lineage: Eukaryota > Fungi > Ascomycota > Dothideomycetes > Pleosporales > Didymosphaeriaceae > Pleoardoris > Pleoardoris graminearum. Next base: position 4,527 of record JASEKS010000525.1, on the reverse strand, counting down.
ATTTTCTTAGTTGATATATTAGTATTTATATAATCTTATATAACTAGTACTTTTATTAAAATAAAAAAGGTAGTAGTAAAACTATATTTATAATTAAAATAATTATATAAGCTTAGTATTAATATAAAATATACTAATATTAATATAATAAATATATATAATAAAAATAATAGAGTATATATAATAATATATATTAAAAATTATTAATATAAATATTATATTTATTATAATTATTTTAAATTTAAAAATATTTAATTAGACTTTTATTTAATTTAATTTAATTATATAGAAAAAATAATATTATAATATTATATATTAAAACTACTATAAGTATAGTAATAATATAATATAATAATATATTATATTTTATTATAGTCTTTTAATATAATTTATTTAAATAGTATTTAAAAAGTAATAATTTTATATAATTTTAATTTAGAAATATTAATATAATTATATAATTATTTAAAAATTATTATAGGGGGATAAAAATAAAAATAACTAATTAAAAAAGATTAGTTTTTAAAAATTATATAGTTTTATTAATATTAAATATATTAAATTAAAAGTTAGATTATCTTTTTTATAAAGTAATATATAATTATATAAAATAGTCTAATTAGGCTTAGCGTATTTATAGCCTTAGTTATATAGTCTTAAACTTAAGAGTTTTTTTATACTTAGGTTTATCTATTTATAACTTTTTTACTAGTGTATAAAATTAGCTATAATATATATATATATATATATTACTAATCTCTCTATATTATCGATACTTAAAATTTAATAGCTAGTTAATTATTTAAATATTAAGTATTTTAAATTTAAAACTTTAAGGCCTATTAAAAAGAATATACAGGTTTTTTTAAAAGGTTAATAACTAATTTATTTTTAAAAATTTAAAATATTAAAAATAAGTAAAACTATATAGGAAATTTAAAAATAGTATAATTTTTTAATTTAAAATTATATTAAATTAGTAATAGTCTAAAAATTCTTTAAATTTTAATTTAAATAAAGTGTTATAACTTTTTAAATAGTGAAAATAATAAAATAAATTTTATTTAATATTCTACGTTATAAAAAATAGTAAAATTATAATATTTTACTATTACCTAAATAGGGTAGTTTATATTTAGGTATATATTTTCTAATAATAATAATATATTATTTTATCTACATTTTACGTATAATATTTTAAATTATTATTATAATTATATAAAATATTAATTACGTAATATATATAAAAGTATTACTAGATTTTTACTATTATTTAATTTTAATAAAATATATATTAATTATAGTAAAATAGTATTAATATATAGTATAAATTTATATATATATAATAAATTTAATATAGTAATATATATATATTTTATAGCTAATTTTATACGCTAGTAAAAAAGTTATAAATAGGTAAACCTATATATAAAAAAACTGTTAAGTTTAAGGCTATATAACTAAGGCTATAAATACGCTAAGCCTAATTAGGCTATTTTATATAATTATATATTACTTTATAAAAAAGATAATCTAACTTTTAATTTAATATATTTAATATTAATAAAACTATATAATTTTTAAAAACTAATCTTTTTTAATTAGTCTTTTTTGCTTTCACTCCCCTATATATAAACTATATTATAAAATATAAAAAATAATAAATTGATATATAATAAAGTATAAAAATTAATAATTAATAATAGATTTTAAATAAAATTATAATTAATAAAATTACTTTTTTATTTATTATAATTTTATATTTAGTTTAATTATATACTATATATATAAATAATATATATATAAGATTATTAGATATATTTATTATATATATAAAGGTAATTTATATTTTATAAAAATAAAATACTATTATTTTTAGTATAATTATATATATTATATTTAATTAAGAGTAATTTAAAAATAATATAATATTATAGTGGCACCGGATATATATTTTATAATTTATAGTAGATATATTACTATATATAGTCTCTATTTTAAAATTATATTTAAGTTTATATATAGTTAAAATAAATAAAATAAGTAGACTACTTAGAGTTTTATAAATTTTAAAAAAAGGTATTATAGGACTATAATATTGTATAAAAGTGCTATATACTAATTTTATATAAGACTACGGTAGCACCGCCAATACTATAAAAATTTTATTAAATATAAAAATAAAGCTAGTTCTTTTAATTACTAATTAAGACTAATACGTAGCTATTACTGTAGTAAATAAGCTTAATACTTAAAAAATACTAGTAAAAACCTTTATAGATACAGCTTCTTAACGTTTTTTATATAAAGTAGCTTTATAGTGTTTTAATAAAGTATTTTTTACTATATAAGTGTTAAAAATAAGTATATATTTTTACTTTAACTAAGAAGTCTGTATAGCCTATAAAATAGGTATCTCCTCCTTTTTTATTTTATCTATAGCCAGGATTACCCGTATTAGATTATTAATCTTATTAGGCTTAGCTATAAAATATTAAAAAAAATATACTAATAGCCGGGCAGTACTAGATAAATAATTTATAAAAAAAATTATCTAATACTTACTATACGCGGTACTCTATTTTAAGAGTTTAAATTTTTTTACTGCTAATATTAAGGAGCTATAATATATTATTAAAATAATCCTAAAATACTAAAAGTAATAGCTTATTTAAAAATAAACTAAAACTATATTTTTTTATTAAAGTAGTTACTAAACTATAGCTGCTATTAGGCTAAAAAAAGAAGATTATACTCGCCCTAGCCCTATAGGCGGTTTATTTTTTAAAGTAAATATATTTTATTCTTAAATTCTGTAATTATATTCTTATACTATAAATAAAGTAAGTAAAATAACTAGCGGTATTAGGAGAAAAGAGTAGTATACTTCTTTATAAGCAGTTACCTAATACTCTACTTTAATAGCCTATATATAAGTTAGTATATATAAGAGAGGAATTATATTATAAACTTACGTTTATATTATAGCTATATTTAAGTATTTTTTATATAGCGCTTTTATTAATAGTACTATTAGTACTAGTTTTATATATTTTTTATTTAAAGTTAGCGAGGTTCTAGTACAGCTTAGAAGATAGGACTAAAAGGGTAAATATATAGTAGAAGTTTTTAAGTATAATAGGTACTTATTTACCGCTTAGCTTATTATATTTTATATATTCTTCTTACTAAAACAGAGACTGCTATATAAAATAGTTAATAAAACTAAAATTATAGGTAGATATAGTAGTGCCCCTAGCAAGTAGGGGATAAGAGAGTAAAGTAACTAAAGATATACTTTATAGTTATATAATATAGCTGTGTAAAAGGTAAACTAAAAATAATATAAAAATATAGAAAAAAGAATAACTTACTAAAAATAGTTAATAAAAGTAGAATTCTATTTTAAGGTTAGATAAAGCTAGTAGATATAAAAAGTTAAAAATAAATTTATTTAATTAGTAATTTTAACGCCGCTATACTTAAGGTCTTTCTTTTTTTTTACTATAAAATAGCCTAAACCCTACTACTTTTACTAATTTTTAATATATATTAGACGTAACTCTTTATCTACGTTATTTAATAATTTATATATAGTAGGTTAATCGAACTATAAGATATTATATTATAAAAAAAGTTCTTTTTAAAATTTTTATTTACGTTACTTTAATAGGATAGTACTATCTACTAATTAAATTTTATAGTTTAGTGTAACTAGTTACTATTATAAAAACTTAAATTTTTTATCCTCTATAGCTTCTTCTGTTTTAGTTTTTTTTTTATTTTATTTTTATTTTTTTTTTATATTATTTTTTTACAGTTCTATTACTGTATTAGGTAAAATTAGTATTAGAGAAGTTAAGTAAAGTTAGCTAGTATTACTAGTTAACTTAAATAAAAATAAAAGTAAAAATAATATAAAAGATAATAGTACTAAAAATAGAAAAGAGCTTATAATACTAAATAGCATAAAAAGCTTAAGTATAGGATAAAATAGTAGCGGCAGATAGTACGTAGTATTAGGTAAACTAAAAGATATACTATTAGTATAAACTAAATATAAATAAATAGATAAAGATATTAAAGCTACTAAAATAAAAAAAATAAAAAGTAGCTAAAGGTAGATAAAGAAAAAAGTAAAATAGTATAGAGGAAAAGTAAAATATAATAAAAAAAGTAGGTAAATAAGTAAAAATTTTAAAACTACTAGGGTAAAAAAGATAATAAATAACTAAAAGTAGGTAAAAAAAAAAGCGGGATAGTATAAAAGAAAAAATAAAATATAATAAAAAAAATAAGTAAATAAATAAAAATACTAAAGCTACTAAAGTAGAGAAAATAGTAAATAGCTAAAAGTAGGTAAAAAAAAAAAAAAAAAAAAAAAAAAAAAAAAAAAAAAAATTAAAAAAAAAAAAAAAAAAAAAAAAAAAAAAAAAAAAAAAAAAAAAAAAAAAAAAAAAAAAAAAAAAAAAAAAAAAAAAAAAAAAAAAAAAAAAAAAAAAAAAAAAAAAAAAAAAAAAAAAAAAA
>JASEKS010000524.1:0-18090 GCA_030770415.1 Pleoardoris graminearum | reverse complement strand
ATATAATAGAAAAAAGAATTTAAAATGCGAAATAAGAATTAAAAAATATAAAAAATAAAAAAAAGTAAAACTAAAAAATAAAAATTAAAAATATAAGAAAATAAAAATTAAAAAAAATAAAAAATTATTATAATTTATAATTTATATATTAAAAAGATTTTAAAAAATTTTAAAATAGCTAATTTAGTACTTTTTTTACAAACGCCTTTACTATTAGAAAAGCTAGTTAAAAAAAAAAAAAAAAAAAAAAAAAAGTAATAAAAGCTAAAACTAAGGCGTATTAGGAGCGTATTAAATCCGTACTTTATACTACTATTATAATATAATTAAATATAGTATTTACCGTTTTAAAACTTTTTTATTTCTTAACTAATCTAAGTAAAGAATACTTTATTATAGTAAAATACGTAATCGCGTTTTTTTATAAATTACGCTTTTAAGTAATCTAATATAGGGTATACAAAGGCCTAAAACTTATAATCTATTTAAATACTTTATTTATAGATAATCTAAAAAGTAAATAATTCTTATATAGCTATATTATTATATTATTTAGGGGTATAATTATATAGAAAACTATAAAATAGGTTACTATTACTATATTAACTACTAAAGTAGAGCTCCTCGCGCTTAAATATATAAATAAAAAAATAATAGCTCTAAAGCGCTTTTTTAAAAAACTTATTTTAAATTTTAGAGCTACGTAGCGCATATTCTATAATAACTAATAAATAATTAGGCTAGTTATAAGTAAAAATAAGTATATAACTACCCGTTTACGCTATATAGATATATAAAATATATAGCTACGCTAAAAGTATTTAAAAAAAAGTTTTAAAATTAAATACTTTTAGATAAGTAATATACTAGTAGATAGGTTAATAAAAGCTTTTATAGTTTAGTAATTCTAAAAATTTAAAAAGTAACTAAATTTTAAAAATATAAAAGAAAAAATTACTAAACTAGAATTCTAAAAAGTTATATAATAATAGAGTATAAAGCGCTTTAAATTAAATATTAAATAGCTTATTAGCTACTATTTATAATAAATAATTTAAAACTATACTACTTAAAAAAACTCTATAACGAGAGAGTAAAAAAATAATAAAATAATAAAAATTATATAATAACCTAATAGATATACTTAATAGATTAATAATTTTACTAGCTTACTAAACTTCTAAACAGCTTAAGCGCGGCGTAAAGTAATCTTATTAGAAATATTATTTATAGGATTACTACCTAAGTTTTTATTTATCTTAATTATTTACTTAATAGTAGTTTATAATTTATTAAGCTCTATTATCTATAAAATTTATATTAGCAAAAATTAAAAAAAGCAGATTAAAAAATTATATTTATTTATAAGTAAGCTCTTTCGCCTTCTTACTATAGAGTAGCTTATAATAAGATAGAAAGCGCTTAGTAATTTTCTAAATACAACTAAAACTATAATAGTAAATATATATTTTTTTTAAATTTTTTAGATTAAAATATTTATATATATATTAGTTTATAACTATATTTATTTTTATATATTTAGTAACAGGAGTCTTGCGTCTTAGTATTAAAATAGCTACTATTACTCTTACTAGATAAAGCGCTACTTAAATAATAAAAGTAAAATATAAGGCGCTTTAATCTTATAAACTATTAGTATTATTAAGCTATATAGATACTATCTAATAGTTTTTTAACTTTTTTAATTTTAATATAAAAAAATAGATAAAGCTTAAAAAAACTATAGATTAAAAAGCTTAAAATATTTTTTACTAATATCGTTTTTATTACTATAGCGCGATAGAGTCTATAAAATAAATAACTTACTATTTTTATTTTTTTTAAATTTACTTTTAGATTTACTCTCTACTATAGGGCGCGGCCTATTTTTTAAATCTAACCTAATAGAGCTTAGAAGAGCTAAATTAAAAAGAGTACTAATAGCGCTAGACACTTAAAAAATTTAAATAAAGAAGATAAACTAAATAAAATTAATAATTTTAAAAGTTTACTAAATTTTTTATTAGCGTTAAGCTTTCTATATAGTATTTAGTTACTTATAAACTAGTTAATAAACGGCTATTATAGAGCGCAGTATAGGTATTAAATTAAAAAAATTATTAGAATTACTAAATAATAATACAGGGGGATTATTTTCTAAAACTTAAAAAAACTATAAATTTTTTTAAACTAAAAGAGCAGGACGATTTTTATAAGCTTATAATAATAAAAGAAAAAACTTTTTTAGAAATTAAAAGATCTACGGAAATTCTTAATTAAAAAAAAAAAAGACCTTTATCTATTAAAAATATAAAATAATTATTTAGAGCTTACAGTAGCTGCGTATTATTTTATAAAAAAAGTAAGTAAGCTACTAAATATTATAGTATAAAAGTATCTATCTAAGTTATAGTAATTTCTATCTAAGACTAAATAGTACTTTAACTTTTTTAAGCTACCTATTATTAGAGCTTTTTATACTTTTTATTTTTTTTTTAAACTACTTTTTTTTACGAAGCGTAATAATAGGCTAAAAAACTATATTAAGTAACTTACTAAAAACTAAAAGACTAAACTCTATTAGCTCCTTACTAACTTTAATAAGCTTATAATACTTAAAATACTATTCTCTTTTAATTATATTTAGGTAGTTAACTATAATAATATAAAAGGAATTAGAAAACTATTAAATAAAAATTAATAAAATTTTTAAGAAATAGAATTAGAGTTTAAAAATCTAAATAAACTCTAAAAAGTAGAGATTAAAAAAAGTATTATAGCTTACTACAGTTACAGCGATAGTAATATAAATAATTAACTTATAATACTTATAATAGTTAGAGAGCTTAAGAAGCTATTTAGAGAAATAAAGTTAAATAAAAAAGTATAAAAATAGTATAAATAGTATAAAAAAGCGTAAAAATAATAATTAAAAGTATAAAAAGAGTAAGAATTGTTTTAAAAAATATTAGTAGAAAAATTATATAAATACTTTTTATACTATTAATACTAGCGCGCCTACTATAATTAGTCTTTTACTTTAGAACTCTATTACCTAGTAACGCTACCTATTAAATTTTTTACTTAAAAAAGCTTTATTTAAAATTAATTCTATAGCTACTATAAGCTTAAAAAAATTAATTTTAAACCGCTTTAAATAGTTAAGCTATTTTTCTTATAGCTTAACTAGGGAGTATATTATAATAAGATACCTTAAAGCTTATATTACTAGTTTATAAAGCTTTTTAGAACGGAGTATTTATTTCTCCTTTATATATATATAATACGGCTTTTTAGCGCTTTTTTTTATAGAGGTAGTCCCTACTTTTTAATTTTAGAATTTAGTAATTTTTAGCTCGTTTTCCTCTACAATCTTTATAGTACTTTATTATATATTTATTTAATATATCCTTTAGTTATTATATAATTATTATTTTATAATTTATACTCGTTATTATATAATCTATTTAGGTTAGTAATAATAATAAAAGATATTTTAAGAATTCTATTTTTTTTAAATTTATTATATATTTATATATTAATCGAATAAATAGTGTGGCTATAGTGGCTTAGGGTAACTAAAAGGGGTTTTAAAAAAGGAGGAGTATGTGCATGCCTTTATATTTAAATTTATTAGAAATAAGTGTATGCTAGTAAATTTAGCTAGAGTTAAAATTAGGTTATATTAACTACTTAAGTTTATACGTAAGTAGAAATATTAAAGTCTTTTTTAAAAAGTATTTACTAACTTTTTAAATATAATTAATTATATAATAATATAACAATATAATTTATAGCGTATAGACTAGAGTTAAATTATAAATTATAAAAAATATAGTTTATATTATTATATATTCTATAATTTAAAATCTACGTTTAAAGAAAAACTAAATTTTAAATTATATAATATTAAATAATATAAACTCTATATTTTATAATTTATAATTTAACTTTAGTTTATATAGTATAAATTATATTATTATATAATTAATTCTATTTAAAAAGTTAGTAAATACTTTTTAAATAAGACTTTAATATTCCTACTTACGTATAAGCCTAAGTGGCTAATACAACCTAATTCTAATCCTAGTTAAATTTACTAGCGTAAATAAGTAATGGCTCGGTGCTAATACAGTACTAAAAGGTGTTTATTAATATTACTAAAACGGATTATAAATAGCGTCTAGTATATAAATCTATTTAATAGATAATTTCTTTTTTAAGTTTATTTGTAGATGATAAAACAGGCAGTAGGCGCCGACTATATAAGCGCTAGCGCCGCACTAACGCAATTTACCTGATACACGTATCTAGGGATCCTTAGGTTGCCCTTACTAATAGCCATCTTAGCATTAGGCGAGAGCGTATAGGTCCTTTTACGAGTATATCTAGTGCCTATTACTTCCCGCTATAGTGCTCGCTCTTAGCTCCTATACCTGTTTTAAGCTACGACGCCCGCTACGCGATACTAGGTATACTTTATTTAAAGTACGTTTTATAGGAAGCGTATATAAGTAAGTGTAAGACTAAAGAGTACAACTATAAAGTAACGTTAACTAAAATAAATTATTAAATTAATAATAGAAGTACATTTTATTAATCTATAATATTTAAAACTTATTTATATAATTTATTTATATATATTTTTTAAAACTAATCTTATAAGTTTATATATATTTATATATTAATTAAATAAAAAGTGTAGTTATAGTGGCTTAAAGCAACTAAAAGGAGTTTTAAAAAAGGAGAAGTATATATATACCTTTATTATAAGTTTATATACTTATTTAAGAACGTATTACTAACTAGTATTTACTTATTTTTAAAAAATAAAATTAATATTAATATACTAATAATATATATATTTATATATTAATTAAATAAAAGGTATAGCAATAGTAGCTTAGGATAACTAAAAAAAAAAATTTTTTTTAAAAAAAGGAGTATATATATACCTTTATACTAAAAATATTTTTTTAATCTAGTCTTACCTAACTTTTTTAATATATTAAGCATAAAAGTGTAGTCTTAATAAACATTTAGAGGTTTTAAAGTTATAATATAATAATTAATATAAAATATTTTATTTTATTTAATTATATACTAACCTATTTATTTTTATTACTTTAGACCTATTAGCTATTATCTCTAATATGAAAATTTTTTATATATATAGGCGTTACCCACATATTATATTTTTATAATATATTTAGAATTATTTAGTCTACTTTTATATAAATTCCTTATATTATTTTACTAGCTTTATATAAAGTTTTTATTTAATTATAAAAGTTTTATAAGTTATTAGTTTTTATAGTAGACTTTTTAAAACTATTATTATATACTATTTTATACCTTAAGTATTTAATAGACGTTTAAAAGTATTAGTAATATTAGCTTTTTATTTAATTTATAAAGTATTTTATTTTATTATCTGTGCCTTAGTTAAATTTTTGGTTTTTTAGTAATAGTTACTATAATTATATACTACTTTTAGGTTATATTAGGTATATAATTATATAGTATTATACTAAAAGTTATATAAATATTACTATTACCTTATACTAGTTATAGGAGGTTACCTTTTTTAATTTTAATTTTTTATTATTATTTTTACTTATCTATTTAATATATATCTTTTATAATACGCGCTGTAAGAGTTTATATATATATTATTAATAGGTTATCTATTTTATAGTTTATTAGATATATAGAAGTCTAGTATTATAGTTAATAAAATTTATTACTTTACGCGTTACGCTGCGTACTATAAATATAATATTTTTTTTCTTTTTTTATAAATGCCTACTTAGTATTAGTTATAATAGTAAATATATAAGTATAAGCTACTATAAAGTAATAAATTATACTAAGTTATAAATTTATTAAATACTATTAAATAGTTATTACGTATATATTTTAGTAAATACTATTTTTTTTAATTAAACTTAGCGTAGTACCTTTGAAGTGCTAGTTATTAGTTTATATAATATATTTAGTACTTTTTTTTTAATTAGATAGTTACTAATAGTAACTTTATTATATATAAAAAAAAGTTTAAAGGTATATATATACTTTTTTTTTAAAAAAAAAACTTTTTTTAGTTACTTTAAGCTACTACAGCTATACTTTTTATTTAATAAATATATATATATATATATATATAATTTATAATATTTTTAACTTTTTAATAAAATATATCTAATCTTTTTAAAAAATAAAGTTACGCTTTTAGTAAAATACTTATATTATAAAAAAAATTATTATACTTAAAACTTAATTTAAAAGTAGAAATATAATAAATTTTTTTTATTAAATATTAATTTATATATATTATAGTTATTATTAGGATAACTATACTTTACTTATACGGAGTAATAGTCCTCTATAATATTATAGTAAGTAGGAAATAGTATAAAATAATAAATAGTAAATAGTTATATTTTATTTTTTTATATTTTTTCTCTTTTACTATCTGTACGATAGCTAGATAAAGATTTTACTTACTAGTATAGATTATATAATTATATAACTATAGTTCTATAATTTATACGCTCTATTATTATTATATAATTATTAAAAGTAAGTTAAAAAGGATATAGGCTAGCCTAAAAGTAAAGTAATAGTATAAGAATATATATACTTTTACTATATATACGGGTACGAGGAGGCGTATACAGGGGGGCGACATTGGGAAAAGTGTAATCTAAAAAGTTATCATTTTTAAAAATTAATATAAAATTAATTACTAAGCCTAAAAACACGTAAATTATACCGTTTTAAAGAGAAAATAATAGAGATTTATATTAGGGTTTTAGTTCCGTTATATATATTACTAGTAATAAATTAAAATTACCTAAATATAATTAATTTTTTAGCCCCTTTTCTAGATTCCTAGAACTTTTTAGTTAGTAAATATATATAACTAAAATTTTAACTATACTCTTTTAGGCCTAGTATAGGTTACGTAACTTAATTTTTGAAGTGGATTAGTAATCTAATAATAAAATTATATTAATTATAAAAATATTACTAAGACTTATATAATTACTAGTTACGTAATATATTATTAATATTATAGTATATTATAATATCTTTTAACTTTTATAAACTTAAACTCCTATTTCCTTAAAATGGAGCTAAAATTTTTAAAACTTAAATTTAAAGTTAATTTACTTTTAAAAGTAAATACTCCTATTTCTATAATTATTTCTACTTTAGAAAAGCTTTCTAGAACTATTTATAGTGCTATATAATAAATTAAAAATAAAAATAAAAATAAAGAAAAGAAAAATAATATAAAAAAAGTTTACACAGAGGGTATAAAAAAGCTAACTTAAAAAGATAAAAGAGCTATTAATAGAGACTTAACTAGAAGTCCTAAAAAGGAAAATAAAAGAATACTATTAAAAAATAATTTAAATATTTTAACTAGACAATTAGAAAGAGTTTTAAAAGAGGAGGGTTACTCTATTAATATAAGTAAAAAAAAACTAATAATTAATAAAGAAAACGCTAAAAAAAGAGTAAAATACGCTAAAGAACAATTAAAAAATATAAAAAAGATAAATTTTAAAAAGATTATATTTTCTAATAAGTTAGCAATAAAAAGGGAGCAAGAGAATAGGTAATATTATAGAAAAAGGGGTAATAATAGAGTTAGAAGAGAACTAGCTGTTAGCTAATTATAAAGTAAGTTATTTTAAGGTTTTAAAATATTAAAATATATAACTTTTTATCTATTTTTAAGCGATAGTTTTAGTTTTTTAATATTATTTATATTAATTATTTTATAGGCTAAGACCTTACCCTATAAGTTTAGAGTGCAATTTGGATAGGAGGTAAAAGTAATTTAGTATTTATTAAAATACCTAATTCTTTTACTTCTTATACTAGTAAGGATTATATAAATAAAGTCCTTATACCTGAAGTTAAACTAAAAATAAAAAGGGGTAAGTAACTTAATAGGTTTTTTAGTTCTTTTTTTAATATAATAATATATATATATATATATATTATTATATTATATTATAATTATAAATTTTATACTAATATTAATCTAGATTAGTAATTTTAACAAGATAACGTCCTCCTTTATAAAATAACGGACGTTTTAAACTAGTTTAAAAATAATAAAATTATACTATTTTCTTACCTAGTCTATAGCCCTAATTTAGCCCCTATAGAAAATATATAGGGTATATTAAAATATAGGCTAAATAAAAATAAAAAGGCTAATTTAGGTGTAGGATCTAGTTTACAAAGTATAGAGGCCTTTAAAGAGTTATTAATAAAGAGTAGTAGAATATACTATAAAAAAATATTAATAATTCTATTTTATTTCTTCCTAACCGTTATAAGGCGGTTATAAAAGCTAAGGGCTACTATACTAAGTACTAGTAATATATTATTACCAGTTTATTATTAGAAATTTAAAAAAGTAACTTTTATATATAGTTATATAAATAATATATAAATATATAAAAATATTTTATATATTTATATACTATAACTACTATTATAATATATATAAAAATTAGCCAATTTTACACCTTAAATAAAAAGTTATACTAGTCTAAAATATAGTCCTAAAAATTGTTTATATTTACTAAATATTTTTTACCCTTTAGGGGTTTACTAAGCAGCCCCTAACAGGGTAAATAAGTTAAGCTAGGCTTTCTCTTTAAAACAGTATTTTTTTCGTATTTTTAGGCCCTATAACTAAAAAGTTATATTATTTTAAAAAAGGTAACTTTTTAGATTACACTTTTCCTAATGTCGCCCCCCTGTAAAAGGAGAAATAATAAAGGCGCTGCGCTAAGACTAATAAACTATTAGCTATATATAGTACTATATATAGCTAGTAGTAGTACGTGCGCTTCTATTAAAAAAGTTTTAATAAAAAAGAAAATAAAGTTTAGTAAGGATACTATATTAGAAGTATACTATAAGATAGGTTATAGCTATTTTATATAATACCTTTTTTATAATAGTCCTTACTATTATAAATTATTTTATTATTATAGTAGCTAAGAATTAGTAACTAATATATACTATAGTACGTTATATATAGTAGACTAAGTCTATTAAAGCTTACGTAGTTTTAGGTATTTTATATAAAAATCTATCTTATATATAAGTTAATATTACAATAATTATAGAAGGAACTAAAACTAATATTTAGTAAAAGATTATTTAGTAGTTAAGTATTTAGTAACTAAGTAAGTATAATTTAATTATTAGTTAAACTATTACTATTATTAAGGTATACTGTATTATAGATATTATTTATATAAAGGTCCTAAAAGCGTTTAAACTACTATAACTCTAAAAAATAGTAGAATAAGACTTAAAGGCTAAGAAGACTAGATATATATAGGTATAGGTATAAATAAATTTTTTAGTTAAGTAGGGCTTTTATAATACTATTAATTAGTACTAAAATAATAGGTAAATTAAGAATAAGATACTATAGATAATAACTAATAAAGAAATATTACTAAAATTTAGAAAGTTATAAAGGTTATTATATAGGTAAAAGTAAAAGTAAAATTAGAGTTAAAGGTAATAAAGTTATTTTAAGCGCTAAGCGTGGAGCGCGAAGGGTAAAGGGTAAAAGGTAATAAATAATAGGCGATAGAGGGGGCAGCTGTATAGAGTTAGTATATTTAGGGATATAGAAGCTTATAAGATATAGAAAGTAATAGGTATAAGTAATAATACTTAGGATATTATGTTAATTAGTAGGCGTAGTTAGTTATATTTTTATAATTTTAAAAGTAACTATTAGACAGCTACTAGAGCTAAACTTTTAATAATTATATAACTAACTTACTAATAATAATAATAAAGGGATAGTTTAATAAGAAGAATAATAATAACTAAATAAATAAGTGCCGACTACGCTCTATATTACTAGTAAATCTATTTAGGTTAACTACTTTATATATACTAGTAACTTTTCCTTTTATAATAATATTATATAAATATTTTATTCTTCTATATCTCTTTCTATACGTAAATAAGTAGTTTTTTTATATAAGTATTCTTTTATTTTAATATATTTTTATATAACTAAATTATAGTCTATTATTCGCGCGTTATATAATAATAAGGAGTAAAATTATATAGTATACTACTACTTATTAATTAAAATTATAGTAAACTAAAATAAGGAGTTAATAACTTTATACGTTATATAAAAGTAAGATTTTTTAATTTAGCCTTACCTAACTTTTTCGACATTTTAAGTATAAAGGTATATATATACTTCTCCTTTTTTAAAACCCCTTTTAGTTGCCTACACAGCCACTATAGCTACACCATTTATTTAATTAGTATATAAATATATATATATAAAAGTAAAAAATAAGATTATAGTAAATAGAAGTAAGGAGTTATTATATAATAATTAAAAAGGGTCAGTCTAAAGCTGTACGGGATAATAATATAAAAAAAAAATATTTCCTCTTTATAATATCTCTTTTTTATATTTTTTATTTATTATTATCTCTATATGTAGTTTTAGACGCTACCTTTTTTTTTTTAACTTTTTAGCTCTTTTTTTTATATAAAGCTAATCTCTAATAAAACTTCTAAAATAGCTTTTATTTTATACGGTTAGTAGTAATAGTAATTATAATAAATTATAATTATTTTTAGTTTCGTCTTTATACGAACTCTTATATCTAGTAGTTAAATTTAGATTACTCTTTTTATTAAGACTACTACTAATAGAGTATTCTTATTAGCTTTTTATATTAATATATATATATATCTCTGTATAATTCTTTCTATATAGTAATATTTTATAAAATAATAAGTATATAGCGTGCTAGTTGTCTTTTTTTTTTTTTTTTTTTTGAATAAAGCTACGCTTTTAGCGTAGTACCTGTATTTTTAAAAGAAATAACTGCTAGCTACTATAGGGGTTCCTGCAAAACAACTCTGTGACAACCTGGGCACGATGATAGGAGACGCAGCGCGCGGTCACATGTCGACGGGCGCACCGAGGACGTGTTTGTCATGTAATACTCGGTCACAATGGAATAAAAAGTCTCTTTCTCATCGTAAACCTATCAACAAGTGCTGTTGTGACCTATCGGACCCGGCCATCACGGTCGAGCCCGGCTAGTTGTCTTTATATAATATTAATATTATCTTATCTAGTAATACTAACTTAATTTTTTTTATTATAAAAATTATTTACTATAAGGATTATTTTTATATAATTTTTATATAGTTACGTAAAGTATTAGAGCTATAATTATATATATAAAGGTATAGTAGTAATACTAATCTTTTACCTTTTATAGAGTATTATACACTAGTAATATTTTAAAATAATATATATAGTTTTTATATATAGTAATTACATAGGATCCGATATAAGTATTATATTTAAAATATAAAAGTATTTCTTTTATTTTTTCTTTTATTTTTCCTTTATTTTTTTATTAATATAAAAGAGGATTAGGGATATATAGAAAAAATAGAGGGTTTTTTTTAAATATAATATTTTAAAAGTTTTTTTTAACCTTTATATAATAAAGTAAAAGAATATAATATATAAAAAAAAAGAAATATACTAAAAAGTAATTCGTGTAATAGGGGATATCTAATTTAAAATATAAAAAATATAAAAAATATCTTATTAAGCCTTTTATACGGACTCTAGCCTATTAACTAAAGCTTTAATATTATAAAAAAAGATATTAAAAAATACTAATTATATAAAAGAACTATTTAGTTTACTCTTTATGAAAGTATTTAAAGGATTATTCTTTTTTACTATTTATTATATTTTAGAGATTTCGCGGTTCTTATATAATTAGTAAAAAAATATAATATTTATTATAAATTTTTTCTTATTTATCGTACTATGCTTAATAAAATAATTATATAAAAATTTTAAATCTGTATAGACTACTATAGGGGCTAGTAAAAAATTAATTATATAAAAAATTTTATTAATAGTAGTACTAAAAGTAATAGTTATATTAAAACCTATAACTATTTTATATAATTTACTAGTAAGAATACTTTATATAACTTATTTATATTTAATTAAGTTTTAATAAATAATATTACCGCGTATAGTAAACTCGGTATTTATATAATTTTTAATTTTAAAAATAATAAAATATCTAAGCTATAAGCTAAAATCTTAGTTATTTATAAAAAATCTATTTATAATGATAAAGAGTTTCGTACATTAAAAGTTTAATAAAATATATAAAACTTCTTTCTCTACGTTTTTAATCTGCTACTTAATCCTCTTATTTAGTACTTTTACTTTTAATAAAATAAGCTTTATTATTTATATAGCTATAAAAAAATTAAATATAGTTTCTAATTAATAGATAAAAATAATATATATACCTCTTATACGCTATTTAATATACTGCTATTACGCTTTTAGATTAGTTAGATTTATTATATAAAATCCTTTACTTTATTCTTTTTAAATTATAGTAATTATTCTATCTTTTTTTAAAGTAATTTTTACTTTATTAAACTCTAAAAGTTTATACGTAAAAAAAAAATAATTTATTTTTTATATAAAACTTTATAGCTTATAGTTTATTTTTTTCTTTATTAGAGAAAGTAAGTAAAATAATATTTAAAGTATTATCTATCTATATACCTATTAGGCTAAAAGTTTTTCCTTTTTTTTTATTATAAGTATATATAGATTATATATAGAGAAGAATATTTTTAGCCTTTTAATATAATAGTTATAGTATATTTTAAACTAGTATAAATCTAATTTAGCTATACTATATAGAGGGCGTATAACTTAGAAAATTATACTAAAAAAAAAATTTTTTTTTTTTAGGGATTTTGTGTATAATATATAAAATAGTAGGTCTTTAAATTATATATAGGTTTAGATAATATTACGCAATTTATACTTTATATTATATAATTTAAAAAATATTATACCTAAAGCTAGAATAAGTTTATAGTATATTTTTTAGATAGTTAGTAACTATATAAAAATAAATTATTTATTATTATCGAAGTAACTAATAAGTATATAGTAAAATTTTTTATATAAAATTATATTTTTATAATTAACCTTTTATACTATTTTAAAATTAAATATACGGCTTATATAAATAGTAAAATTATATATAATAGGCTTAAAAATATTATTTATAATAAGGGAATTAATCTCTATATAATTAAATTTTTTAAATAGGACTCTAAGTATTATAATAATATTATTTTAGTATAACTTTATTACTAGTATAAAATTAAGCTTCTTTTTTTAAATTATAAAGGCTTCTACTATATAGTTCTTTTTTAGGCAATCTTACTTTTTTAGCTTTTTAGGTTTAAATTATATAATTATATTCTCTTTTTCTATAGCTAAGGGATTATTATATAAAGGAGATTTATAGTAGTATAGTTTTATATATATTTATTTTATAATTAGTAGCCTATTATTTAAATTTATAGTAATATTTAGTCTATTAATTAACTATAGTATATATAGACCTATTTATCATTTTTTTTTTTAAATTAGAACCTTTAATTTAATAAAAAAAGATAAAGTCTTTTACAAATCTAGTCTATTATATATATTAATTATATAGCTTAGTATAAGTTTTATATAATTAGTCTATAGGGCTTTTAAAGCTTTATAGATAGTATTAGCCTATATAATAATATTTAGTAATAGTAAAAATATTATACTAATTTTTAGATAGGTACTAAAAATAAAAAGTATTAGTACGAGGCTATTTAAGCCTATAATATTATTTAGTACTTTTATAACTATTTAAAAAATATCTTTATTACTCGTATAATATCTAATTTTATTTTTTAAAATATTAAAGACTTACCGTAATAGGCTATATACTTTTTTAATTTTACTAACTACTTAGTAAGTTTCTACTAGTATTTAGTAATACTCTACTTCTATAATTTATATACCATTTTTAAACTCTTCTAAAGTAAAATTAGTACTTAGATTATATATAATAAAATTTAGAGGACTTTAGTAGGTATTAATCTAGTATTATATAAAAATTACCTATACCTTTTATATAGATATTAAATTAAGAAAGGTTAGAGCCTAAAATAATATTTTTAAGTTAATAATATAAAGGATATCGCGGTTACCGATTCATATAATATTAATAATAATTTTATAGTTAAAGTAGGTATTATTTTCAATAAAGAACTTAAATCTATATAAAGTTATTCTATATATTTAGTAGTAGTAATATAGCTTCTAAATCTACTTTAGTATAGTAGAGTTAATCTTATAGCCTATATTATAAAACAGCTTATAAAGTTATTTTATATAAGGGTATCTAAAGCGTCTATAGAGTTTATAATTTTTTTTTTTTAGTAAAAAATAAAATAGTTTCTATATAACTTATATTAAAAAATAAATATTTTTATTTACATATAACTAAAACTATTATACTATTTTTATATATAATAACGTCTAATATATTATTAAAATATACTTTTATATAGTTAGTATCTACTAGAAATAGTAAAAAGAGTATTAAAGTATCTAAAATATAGTAAATTACTATACTAATTAGGTTCTTAATCTATATAGTATTAAGAGTATATATTAATATATTACTTTTAAAGCTAATAGTAGTTTCTTTTAGAGTTTAATTAATTTTTATACTAGAGTTTTTACAAACGTATATTCTAAACTAGCCCTTACTAAGTATTAAAAATTTAGTTATATTTATATTTTAAAGTTCGCCTTAGTACTGCGTATAATATTTTCTTTTAAAAGTAAATTATTTAGCTATCTCTCTTTTATTTATAGAGAATATATCTTTTGCTATTATATACTAGAGGAATAAAGTAGTAATAAAATATTAAACTACTTTTTTCCTTTTTTAAAAACTAAGGTTAAATATAGTTTTATTTTCTAATTCTTTTATATTATTATATAAGAATTCTTTAAAGTCTTAAATATAGAGGATAATATTACTTTAAAAACATATTTTCTTATAAAAGTTTTTATATATTATAATATACTAGTTACGTGCTTAGGCCTTATTTTATATAGGGTAGTTTAATAACTAGTATTCTTTTTTATAGTAAATAAAGTATTTTTTTTTATTACTAAAGTTATACTTTTAGATATCTAAAAGGGTTATTATATATAAAAATAAAATTATTAGCGATAAAAGAGTCTATTTTTATTATTAGTATACCTCTAGTTTATATAAAAAGTCTTATATAATATTTATAACTAAATATAATATATATATTAGCAATTTATATTAATCTATAATATAGATTTTAGATTACTTAATAATCCTTTATATATAGGCTTTATTAAAAATATAATTTATTTAAGCTCTAGTTAATCTTTATATACTTATATAATTGCCGTATAGAGTAGTACTTTTTTTTTTAAATTAAAAGCCTAAAGCTCTTTATACTAAAGTTAATTTATTAATTATTACCTCTAAGGGTTCGTGCGAAGTCTTATTAGAATTTTTTTACTTAAATTATATAAAAATAATAGTACTCTAGTTAGTCTAATACTAGTTATAGTTAATATATATATTAAAGTAGTAGTTTAATTTATTATATAACTATTTTTTATAAGTATTTTAGGCTAATATTATATAAGTAGAACTAGCCCGCGCAATTTTTTAAAATATTAAAAAAAAAAAAATTTTTCCTTTTTCGACCTAGCCTTACCTAACTTTTTTAATATATTAAGTATAAAGGTATGTATATACTCCTCCTTTTTTAAAACCCCTTTTAGTCGCCTACACAGCCACTATAGCCACACCCTTTTATTTAATTAATATATAAATATATAATATTAAAAAAATAATAGTATACTATAATTTTTAAATATTAATTTTCTAGTAAAGTTTAATAAAGATATAAGTCTTATTAGCTAGAATATTATATAGGTAACTAGTATAGTTATTTATTTTCATTTATATTTTTTAGAATATAATTATTTTTTATAGATTAAACTTCTTTAGCGGTATATCCTATACGGGTAAAAGTTAAAATATTAAATTTTAGTAAGTAGTATATAAAAATTAAAAGATTAGTAGGTAACTAGTTATTAGTATTTTATAACTAGTTTTTAGGAGAAATAATAGTATTTTAGAATTATATAATAGTAAATATATTAAGTATTATAGTCTACTATTATATATATTTAGAGGTAGTACTAGGGTATATAAATTATATAAAATCTAGAGTTATTTAGATTTATATAGTCTATATTTATACTTATATAATATAGGCCTAAAATTTTTAAAGTAATACTAATACGACGGGATTAATTATTTATATAATATATATTATAATAATTAACTTTTTTACTATATAGAAGGTGTAACAAGAATATATAAAATATTTAGCTATTAGCTAGAAACTTAAAGGTTTAAGTTTAATAGTTTCTATATAGGTTATTTTATAATAATAATTAGACTTCCTATTAATCTTCTTAATCTCGCCTAAAGGTTTTTAACTTTTTAATAATTTTTTATAATCTAAAGGAAAGTTTGTATAAAACTTATTAGTATTTTTTTTTTATCTACTAGAGGTTATACGCTCTTATCTTATAAGATTTCTAGTAGTTTTTTTTAAAATACTTATTTTAGTAATATAAAGTAGGAATAGTTCTATCTAGTAAATAAATTATAATATAAAATAATTAAATTTTAGCTGTCCCTTTACTCTATATAAAGTTTTATAATAACACAGCTAATATACGTATTAAATTATTTAATAAATAAATTATCTAAAATATTTAGATTCTCTATTTAGTATTATAACTTAGTTTAGTCTTTAAGTAGTTATATAAAAATATTATATTTTTAAATATATTTTTTTATAATAAATCTAGATCTATTTTTATTATACGCTCTTTACCTTTTTTTTATAAAGGAAGCTTCTTTTAGTACTATTATATTATTTAGTTTATATAATTAATTATATAGTTTTAGTTTACTATATTAACGAGTTTATATAAAGTAGTTTAGCTTTAAAAAAAATTATCCTTATTTTTTATATAGATAAGGTTTTAATAGAATATATAATTTAATATACTTCCCTTTATCTATAAATACGAAGAAGAGTTACGTAATACGTAAAATTATTTTTATATAATATAAATTTAATAATAATTTAACCTCTTTATATACCCTTACTAATTTATAGTAAATAAAAAAATTTAATTAACTACTAGTAATAGAGTAGTTAAATAATTTAATTAACTAACTACTAATTAGTATTAGAATAACTATATTTTACTTATATAGAGTAATAGTCCTCTATAATATTATAATAAGTAGAAAAGAGTATAAAATAATAAATAGTAAATAATTATATTTTATTTTTTTATATTTCTCCTTTTCTACTATCTATATAATAGCTAGATAAAGATTTTACTCGTTAGTATAGATTATATAATTATATAATTATAGTTATATAATCTGTACGCTCTATATTACTAGTAAATCTATTTAGGTTAACTACTCTATATATAGTTATACTATATATAATTAAATTAAAAAAAGTATAACTATAGTGGCTGGCGAGAGGGTGTATAGCTTAGTAAATAATACACCTAGCTACCTATAATAGTAATATTATAGACTACGAGTTTAAATCTTGTTTTTATCTACTTTAATTTACTATTTAAATTTATTTAGTTACTTATTAGGTTTTAGACTTAACCTTATTAGGTTTAGTTATATTACTTAATTAGACTAGTTAAATTCCTAAATAGGTTTAGTTTAATTACTTAATTAGGTTAGCGTAGCAACCTAACCTAATTAGTATTAGGCTATTTTTAAATAGGAAGGACGCTAGTCCTAAATAGGTAATTAATTAAATTCTAGTATAGGTTACTTAACTAGTCTATATTTAATTAGTTAATTACTTAAAGAGCCGATTGTTAGTTTACTTAAAAAATAAAATACTTTCCTTAAATAGTTAGGTAGCCTTAATATAAAAGACTTATTTAAAAAAAAAAAAAAAAAAAAAAAAAAAAAAAAAAAATTCCCAAAAATACCAAAAAAAATAAAATAATAAAAAAATTATATATTTAAAAAAATTATAAATATTTTA
>JASEKS010000523.1:0-18763 GCA_030770415.1 Pleoardoris graminearum | reverse complement strand
TATTATTATATTATTATATTATTATATTATTATATTATTATATTATTATATTATTATATTATTATATTATTATATTATTATATTATTATATTATTATATTATTATATTATTATATTATTATATTATAATTTTATTATTTTATATATTTGTGTATTTATATATTTGTGTATTTATATATTAATTAAATAAAAGAGTGTGGCTATAGTAGCTATGTAGACGACTAAAAGAGGTTTTAAAAACAAAGAAGTATATGTATACCTTAATACTAAATGTGTTAATAAAGTTAGGTAATTTTATTATATTTTTATTATATTATTTTCGTATTATAGAATTTTTTTAAGTAATATAATTCTTAACTTTTTCGACACATTAAGTATAAAGGTATATATATACTCCTCCTTTTTTTAAAACCCCTTTTAGTCGCCCCGAGCCACTATAACTACACTATTTATTTAATTAGTATATTAATATAATATATAATTCTATATATTTATATATTAATTAAATAAAAGGGTATGGCTATAGTGGCTGTATAGGCGACTAAAAGGGATTTTAAAAAAGTAGGAACTTATTTAATATTAACTTTACTACTCTATACGAGTTAATATTATATAATGTTATATAACTTTTACCTTAGTAATATTTTCTTTAATATAATTAAAATTTAGTTACTTTTAAAATCTTTAGAATTACTAAACTATAACAGCTTCTATTAACCTATTATTTAGTATATTACCTATTTAACAGTATTTAATTTTAAATTTTTTTTATTAATTTTAGAGTACTTATATATTTTATATAATTATATAACATAAATAGGTAGTTGTATACTTATTTTTATATATAATTTATTTAATTATTTACTAATTATTATTAAATATATAGTATAATATTTTAAAATATAAAGTAAGTTCTTTAAAAAAGTATTTAAGAGTTATAATTTATTTACTTATATACTTAAGGGTAAGACGATTTGCTTAAGTAGTTAATATTATAATATTTTTTTATAGATTTTTTAAATAATTATTTTACTAAATTATATAATAATATAATTATATATAGATTTTCTACAATTTAAAATATTTATAGAGAAAATATTTTCATAAATTATAAGATTTAAATATTTATATATACTATATTACAGTACATAAAAGTAAAATATATAAAAGAATATAAATAAAGGCATACATATACTCCTTCTTTTTTAAAACCCCTTTTAGTCATCCCGAGCCACTACAGCCACACTATTTATTCGATTAGTATATAAATAAAAAAACATATAAAGAATATAATTATATAATATACTACAATAAAATAATTTTTACTTAAATTAGTTATATAGTAAAAGAGTTTTAAAATAGTAAATACTATATTTAATTACATTATAATAATAGTATAAATTATAACTTTAGTGTATTTATATAACGTGTTAATTATATTATTTACTACTTTTTGTTTTTTACTAGCGTATTTAATAATAAAGGCGTTAGTAAAAAAAGTTTTAAGTTAGTAATTTTCAATTCTATTATAATATTTTTAATATACAAATTATAGATTAGCGTAATTATTTATACTTTTTAATTTTTATTTACTTATACTTTATAAGACTATATTATAGTCCTAAACTTTTTTATTTTATATATATTTTACAGCTAATTACGCAATTTCAAAGTTTCTTTTTAATAAATTTTATAGTATAGATATAAACTATTATCTATATAAAAAAGTATAAATATTTTATAATTTACGTTAAAGAATATATAAAGTTTTTTTTTTAAATATATGTTTAAATTAAACTAAAGTATAAAAATATTTTATATACTATAGTATAAGTAAGGTGTATAAACTATATAAAACTTTATTAAGTTTTAAATAATAACTTTTTTATTTATAGTAATAAGGTAGTTTATACTATACTAGATATAAGGAGTTAGGTAGTGTATTAAATAATATACTAATTATATAAAGGTATAAAATTTTTATATTAAATATTACTATAATTATTATATTTATATAAAATATATATAATATAAGTATTATAGTATATAGTAATCAGAGCTTATTTTTTAACTATAAATTAATTTTAATAATAAGGTATACTTTATACTTTACAAAGTAACTATCCTAATTAAATTTATAAATATAGAGAGGTAATAAAAGAAAAAATAAAAGAAAAGATAAAAGAAAAGATAAAAGAAAAAATAAAAGAAAAGATAAAAGAAAAGATAAAAGAAAAGATAAAAGAAAAGATAAAAGAAAAGATAAAAGAAAAGATAAAAGAAAAGATAAAAGAGAAGATAAAAGAGAAGATAAAAGAGAAGATAAAAGAAAAGATAAAAGAAAAGATAAAAGAGAAGATAAAAGAGAAGATAAAAGATAAGAATTAAGTATAAAGGTATATACATACTCCTCCTTTTTTAAAACCCCTTTTAGTTGCCCTAAGCCACTACAGCTACACTACTTTGTTCGAATAATATATAAATATAAAGATAAGATAAAAGAAAAAATAAAAATAAAGATATAAGAAAAAGATACCTTTTTTAATATAATATAACTTTTTAGCTAGTAGGTCTAAAAATATAAAAAAAAAATTATTTTAAAGAGAACGATAATAGTATCCTATTTAAATAGTTAAACCCTGCTTACTATAAGCTTTAGAGATAAAAAAATTAGTAAATATAAATAATATTTTAGACCCTACCTTAGGCTATTATAACTTTATATTTAAGGTATAAAATTGGCTTATTTATATATATATAATAAAAGATACTATATAATAATATATTAATTATATAGTTATTACTAAAACTTAAAATTTTTAATTTTTAACAATAAACTAGTAAATAATATATTACTAGTACTTATTATAGTATCTATAAGCTTTTATAACTATTTTATAATAGGTAGAAAGTAATTAAATATAATTATTAATTACTTATTATAGTATTTTATACTACTTTCTTATTTTAGCTCTTTTAAAGACCTCTCTACTTTCTAAACTTAATTCTATAACTAACTTAGTCTATTTATTATTAATTAGTTTATATTTTAAATAATCCTATATATATTCTATAGAGGCTAAATTAGTAGTATAGGCTAGATAAAAAAAATATAAATTTTTTATTTTTAATATTATTTAAAATATCGGTGAATTTATAGATAAAAGTTTTTTTTTTATATAATAAAGTTACTATTAGTAACTATCTAATTAAGAAAAAAAGTGTTATATATACTATATAACCTAATAACCGACTCTTAAAGATACTATACTAAGCCTAATTAGGAAATATAGTACTAAGATAGGTACGTAATAATTACTTAATAGTACTTAATAGTATCGCAGCTTAGTGTAGTTTATTACTCTATATAATAACTTATAATAGCTAAATAAAACTATTATATTATTAAAGTTACTTTTTCGACCTAGCCTTACCTGAATTTTTCGACACATTAAGTATAAAGGTATATATATACTCCTCCTTTTTTGAAACCCCTTTTAGTCACCCTAAGCCACTACAGCTACACTATTTGTTCGATTAGTATATAAATATATAAATATATAAAAAATATATTAAAGTTACTACTATATATTAGTATTAATATAAATATTATTATTATACTATAATATAATATAATAATATATATAAATATATAGTATTATATTAAAAAAAGTACTTAAAAATTTATTAGATTATTTACTACTTTTTATTTTTTAGTTAACTTTAGATATAAAGACTTTATATATATAGTTTTTATTATTAAAAGAAATAAAAGAATTTAATATATAAATAAGTACTAAATAACTTTTATTATTTAGTTATATAGTATTTTAAACTTAGACTGTTAAATTATTACTTATAAAATAATTAATATAATTAATATTAAGGAAATAAAATTATAACGTATTATTAGACAGAAGCTAATATATTTTAAAATATTAATATAATATAATAACTTACTTTATAATTAACTAATAGATAGTTCTTTTTTTATTTTATTTTATATTTTTTTGTCTATAATACTCCTTTCTAATCTCTTCTCTTTATATTATTAAGTTATTAGAAGATCTAATTTATATATAAATATATATTTAATATATTATACATTTTCTTAATAGTATTTTTATAATTTTTTTAGTATTTTAGTATTTTATTAGAGATTTTTTATTACATATATTAATATTATAACGAAACTCTTATAAAAAACCGTTTTTAAGCCTTTTTTAAAATCTTATTACTATTTTCTAATAATACTTATTTATATTATTTTTTATAGCTTTTAATTAAGTCTATATTAATAATTCTTTTTTTTATTAAATTACTTTAAAAACTCTATTACTACTACGTTTATTTATATAATAATTATTAGTTTTTTTATTTTTAATACGTTGTACAGTATTATAAATACTATAAAAAGTTCTTTTTAAAATAAAAATAATTATTATAATAGGAGTATTTATATTTAAAGTAAATAAATTCTAGGGTTTTTTTTTTATATATAATAAAGTTGCTATTAGTAACTACTTAATTAGAAAAGAAAGTGCTAAATATAAATAACCGGCTCTTAAAAGGTACTACACTAAGCCTAATTAGAAAAGGGGTTTTTTCTAATATATATAGGCTAGTTAAGTAACCTATACTAGAATTTAATTAATTACCTATTTAGGACTAGCGTCCTTCCTATTTAGAAATAGTTTAATACTAATTAGATTAGGTCACTACGTTAACCTAATTAAGTAATTAAACTAAATCTATTTAGGAAATTAACTAGCCTAATTAAGTAATATAATTAAACCTAATAAGGTTAAGTCTAAAACCTAATAAACTAATTAATTAAATAGTAGATTAAAGTAGACGAGAACGAGATTCGAACTTATAACCTATAATATTACTATTATAGGTAGCTAGGTGTGTTATTTACTAAGCTATACACCCTTTTGCCAAATTTTAGATTTAAGTTTTATTAAATTTAGCGCTATATAAAGGAAATAAAAGTCTAGGTTTATAAAATTAAAAAGATATTATATATTATAATATTAATAATATATTAAGTAATTAGTAAATATATATATAATACCTAAATTTTTACTTATTATATAAATTTATTAATATATAATAAATTTTTATAAAAATGTAGGTTACGTAATTTTAACTAGACCTAAAAGGGTATAGTAAAGCCTTTAGTTAAATATATTTACTAACTAAAAAGTTAGAGGAGTTTAAATTAGAAACTAAAAAGATCTCTTTATTTACGTAATTTTAATTTATTATATATACTTTATAAGCAGTAGATATAATTCTTATATAATTCTTTATAATTATTTATTTAAAACGGTATTATTTCCGTATTTTTAGGCCTGTTAATTAATTTAATATAAAATTATAAAAAAGGTATTTTTTTTTTTTTATTATATATTTTATTGCCCCCCTATAAATAGTTACTATAATAGAAGTAGTTGTTTACTGTTTTTAAAATAAAGGTATATATATACTCCTCCTTTTTTTAACTCCCTTTTAGTCGCCACTATAGCCACAGTATTTATTTAATTAATATATAAATATACTATTTTTAATATATATAACTACTTAGTAAATTTACTATTTAAGAAGTATATATTATTATTTCTAAGTAGCGTAATAAAAGACTAGACTAAATAAATATTTAAAGATAACTTTTTATCTTATTAGCTATTTTAGGGACGGATTACAGTATATAAAGTTTTATTTTAAAATAGGGCTCTACTTAGTATAGTAGCTTAAACTATTATATTAATAATTATAAACTTTCTATACACTTTCTATATATGATTTATACTAAACATAAATATATTTTAATAGTTATACTAGTATAAGCTAATTATATTACTAACTAAATTATTTATAAACTTTTTATTACATAATAGCTCGCGCTGTATATTTAGACATAATAGTATATAAATATAAAATAAATTCTTATTTTTATTTCTTAATTTATTTATATTTTTAAAATTTAATTTATATTACTATTAGTTCTATTAAATAGTTAAAGTATAATTTTTTATATATTTTTATATTTTATAAATAATTTTTTTAATTCTTTTATATAGTGTAATAAGCGTTAAAATATTAATTAAAATAATAGTATTAAATAAGCTTTTATATACTATTTATAAGTCTTTTAAACTTTTTACTTTATACTATTTTACTATATTACTAAAATATATATTATATTTATATATTAATTAAATAAATAGTGTGGCTGTAGTAGCTCTATTTAAAATATATATTAATTAAATATTAAAGTATATATCCCTTTAATAAAATATACTTTTACGTTTTTTAGATTCTAGAGTATATAAAAAAAATAAACTAATATTTATATTATATACTATTATATAAAAAGAGGTAAAGTGTAGCGTTAAAATACTAGTTTAAAAAAGGTATAGGCTACAAAAGGTTATTCTCCTAAATATAATTAAAAAAATAAGCGTATATAAAAATTATAAAAAAAAAGTATTATTTTAAATTAGTAAAGGATTTAAATTTATAGTTTTAGCGTATAGCTTAACACGTAGCTTAACTGATAGTTTAATATATAGCTAAATATATAGCTTAGTATACTAAAGTTTAGTATATTAATATAGGCCTACTATTACCTTTACTCTTTATTATTTTTTTAGGCTAAATAGTACTATAGTACTACAGTACTATAATATATTTTATTTTACTATATTATTTTTATTATTAAAGTTATATTATAAGATTTAGTGTACTAATAGAGATACCGACATAAATACTAATATAAATATTAGTATAGTATTTATTCTTAGTAGATTATAAAATATAGTTAACTAATATTTATAGGTATTATATAAAGCGAGGTAATGTGTAGCGTTAAGACACTAGTTTAAAAAAGGTATAGGCTAAAAAAAGTTATTCCCCTAGATACAGTTAAAAAAATAAGCGTGTATAAAAAAAAATAAAAAAAAAATATTTATTTTAGTTTTATAGGTATACTAATAGTAGTTTTACGTATTATAATTACTTTTAGAAATAAAACTATAATAACTTAGTCTTATATACTTATTTATAAAAGTATATTTATTTATAATCTTTACGTATAAGTAGTAGAAACATTTTTTTTTTTAAATAAGCCTTTTATATTAAGGCTACCTAATTATTTAAGAAAAGTGCTCTATCTGCTAAATAAACTAGAATCGGCTCTTTAACTCTTAACTAATATTAATTATTTAAACTATATTACTATATAAAGTTATATTAAATTACTAGTTTATTTAATCTAACTAGGCCTAGTTTGCTACGCTAAGTCTATTTAGAAATAGATTTTTATCTTATCTAACTTTAGATAGTAATTTAGCCTAAATATTTTTAAATAGTATATATTTTATATAAAGATTTTAGCTTCCCTATAGTCTTATATTAATTTTTTAGCAGTACCTTATACTTTTAAAAACTTTATTTTTTACTAGTAAAGTAGGCGCGTTTAAAAAATACTATAATAAAAAGAGGAATTAAACCCCTAATACGTAAGAAGACCTTAAAAACTTAAAGAATCTTAGTATTTTTAGGTATATACCTACTATACTACCCCGCCAGTAAAAACAGTTATAAAATATCTATTAAGTATATAAATATATACTAATAAAGTTAATACTAAGAAAGTTAATACTATAAAAGCTTTTAATATTAAAAAAAATACTATAATACTACCCGCCGCCTATTTACTAACTAAAGAGATAAGTGTAAAGTAGTAATAATAGTAGAGGAAAGTATTATATTATATTTATTAGTATAATACGTCTAAATATAGTATATTAGAAATACTAGCCCGGCTATACTTTAAGGTAATAAGCTGTAATAGCTTATATTAATGTTAAATAAAGGAGAAATAGTAGAATAAGAGATAAACTTTATACTAGAAATAATAAATAGGGTATAGTTATAAAAAGTACTTAACGTAGTAGTAGCTATTAAATTAGTAAGTATAATAGCTACTATATATTAATTAGAGAAAGAAAGAAATAGGTATAGATTTAGATTATATATACACCTTAGTATTAGTAGACGTTTATATATTAATAAAATAGATAGGCGAAGAATTTAAAGGACTATCTATAGCTAAGTAAATAGTAGCCTTTTTTGTACTATTTATATTTAGTAAATTTAACACATTAAGTATAAAGGCATGCACATACTCCTCCTTTTTTAAAACTCCTTTTAGTCGCCCTAAGCCACCACAGCCACACTATTTGTTCGATTAGTATACAAATATATTATATTTAGTA
Organism: Pleoardoris graminearum; assembly: GCA_030770415.1. NCBI lineage: Eukaryota > Fungi > Ascomycota > Dothideomycetes > Pleosporales > Didymosphaeriaceae > Pleoardoris > Pleoardoris graminearum. Next base: position 10,479 of record JASEKS010000523.1, on the reverse strand, counting down.
AATATAAAAATATATATATACTTCTTCTTTTTTAAAACCCCTTTTAGTTGCCCTAAGCCACTATAGTTACACTATTTATTCGATTAGTATAGAAATATATATTTAGTAAAAGATTAACTTAATACTTAAATATAAAGTAATAGCTATTATTTATAAAGCCGTTAAGATATTATCTATTATATATATATATATATATATATTTATATACTATAAAGGCATACACATACTCCTCCTTTTTTAAAATCCCTTTTAGTTACCCCGAGCCACTATAGCTACACTTTTTATTTAATTAATATATAAATATATATATTTATATATTAATTAAACAAATAGTGTGGCTGTGGTAGCTCGGGGCAACTAATAGGGATTTTAAAAAAGGATTACCTATTATATACTATAGAGATTTCTAGGCTAATAACTGCTATTATAACCTATTAGTCACTTATTTAACTTTATTTTTATATATAATAAATGTTATATTTATTTTTATTATTTTTTTCTTTACCTATATATATATATATAAGTAGTAGAGTGTTTAATAATAGTTAATATTTTTTATTTATAATTATATTTCCTTTTTTATCTATAATAATTACTGCGATATTAAGTACGCATTATACGCCTACACAGCGTACGTATAAAAAAAATATATAAATATATATAGGCCCCCCCTAAAACTTTTAAACTTTAACTACTTTTAGTATTTCTATCTCTATAAAAGATTTTTGCTTATTACCCTATAGGCTTTACGCTTAGAATATCTTTATTATTACTTTTATTTTTACTAGTACTATTACCTTCGCTAGCGCTATTACCTCTATTATTACTTCTACTAGTGCTATAGCCTTTATCTTTATCTTTACTATATTTCTTACGGTAAGGAGTAATTACTATATTTATAAAATACTTATTTTATCTATTAACTCTACTATAAACTATATATTATATGTTTTAATATTTTTAACTTTTATATTTTTATATACACTTATTAAAACTACTATTACTAATACTATTAACCTAACGTTTACAACTTTTAACTACTTTTTTTATTAATAATTTAATTAACTTATTAAACTAGTACCTATTATTAAAAATAGCTATTACTTTATTTAATAAGTTATAATTAATTTCTTTAGTTACTAAATAGATAAAATCGGCTATTGTTACATAAATAAGGTACCTATATTAGTAAGTATTTACTAAAGTCGAATCTTTATTACCTATAAAATACAAAAAATATAATAAAAAAGGTTAGATAATTATACTAAATATAGTTTTAAGATTAATTAGAATATATATTATATTATTATTAGTATTAATAGGAGGAGAACTAGACTATATAAGAGCTAAATACTATTAGTAGTAGGTTTAGTATATATACTACAGGGGGGTGACATTGGAAATAGCCTAATCCAAAAAGTTACTATTTTTAAAAATTAATATAAAATTAATTACTAAGCCTAAAAATACGTGAATTATATCGTTTTAATAAGAAAATAATAGCGATTTATATTAAAATTTTAGTTACGTCCTATTTATTACGTGTAATAAATTAAAATTACCTAAATATAATAAATTTTTTAGCCCCTTTTTTAGGTTCCTATAACTTTTTAGTTAGTAAATATATTTAACTAAAATTTTAACTATACCCTTTTAGGCCTAGTATAGGTTATATAATTAGATTTTTAAAGTATATTAGTAATCTAATAATAAAATTATATTAATTATAAAAATATTTTTAAGGCTTATATAATTACTAATTACGTAATTTATTATTAATATTATAGTATATTATAATATCTTTTAACTTTTATAAACTTAAACTCCTATTTTCTTAAAATAGAGTAAAAATTCTTAAAACTTAAATTTAAAGTTAATCTTCTTTTAAAAGTAAATAATTTACCTACTTTAATTACTACTATTTTAAATAAATTAATAAGTACTGCTTATAACGCTATAAGGCGTATTAAAGATAAAAATAATAAAAACGAAAATAATAATAATAATATAAAAAAGGTTAAACAAGATAGAGTAAAAAAGTTAATTTAAAAAGAAAAAAGAGTTATTAATAGGGACTTAACTAAAAGTCCTAAAAAGGATAATAAAAGTATACTATTAGAAAATAATCTAAAGATTTTAAAAAGATAATTATAAAGAGTTTTAAAAGAGGAGGGATATATAATTAATATAAGTAAAAAAAAACTAATAATTAATAAAGAAAATACTAAAAAAAAAGTAAAATACGCTAAAAAATAATTAAAAAATATTAAAAATATAAAACTAAAAAAAATTTTATTTTTTAGTAAGTTAGTAATATAAAGGGGTAGGGCTAAAAAGAAGTTTTATAAAAAAAGAGGTAATAATAAAGTTAGAAGAGAACTAGCTATTAGCTAATTATAAAGTAAGTTATTTTAACTTTTTAAAATATTAAAATATATAACTTTTTATCTATTTTTAGGCTATAGTTTTAGTTTTTTAATATTAATTATATTAATTATTTTATAGGCTATAATATTACCCTATAAGTTTAGGGTATAATTTAGGTAGAAGGTAGAAGTAATTTAGTATTTATTAAAATACTTAATTTTTTTATTTTTTATACTAGTAAAGACTATATAAATAAAGTCTTTATACCTAAGCTTAAACTCTATATAAAAAGGAGTAAGTTTTATAATACTTTTTTACACCTGTTTTTAATAATATAATAATATATATATATATATATATATTATTATATTATATTATAATTATAAATTTTATATTAATATTAATTTAGGTTAGTAATTCTAATAAGACAACGTCCCTATTTATAAAACTAAAAACGTTTTAAGTTAGTTTAAAAATAATAAAATTAAACTATTTCTTTACCTAGCCTATAGTCCTAATTTAGCCCCTATAGAAAATATATTAAGTTTATTAAAATTAAAGCTAATTAAAAATAAAAAGGCTAATTTAGGTATAGGAAATAGTTTAAAAAATATAGAAGCCTTTAAAAGAGTTATTAATAAAGAGTAGTAAAATATACTATAAAAAGTTATTAATAATTATATTTTATTTCTTTTTAACTATTATAAGGCGGTTATAGAAACTAAAGGCTACTATACTAAATACTAGTAATTTATTATTACTAGTTTATTATTAAAAATTTAAAAAACTGACTTTTATATATAATTATATAAATAATATATAAATATATAAAAATATTTTATATATTTATATATTATAAGTACTATTATTATATATATAAAAATAAGTAAATTTTATAACTTAAATAAAAAGTTATATTAGACTAAAGTAGAGTATTAGAAATTTTTTATATTTACTAATTTCTTTTTATTTTTAAATCTTTTAGTAAGCAGACCCTAAATAGGTAAATAAAATAGGTTAGTTTTTTTCTTTAAAATAGTATTTTTTACGTATTTTTAGGCCTTATAACTAAATAGTTATATTATTTTAAAAAAAGTAATTTTTAAATTAGGCTTTTCCTAATATTACCCCCCTATATAATAGTATTATCTATAAAAAATATTTTAGTAAATATATTAGTAAATATTTTTTATTTACGCGTTTAGCTATATTAATTATAAAAAAATATAAAAGAAAAATATATAAATAGTAATAGTATCTATACTCTATATATTTTTTTTTTAAAAAATATAGTTTTAGTACTAGACTTTTTTAATTTAATATTTTTTTAAAAAATATATTAAGTATTTAGTATAATACTATATCTTAATTAATCTAGTCTTATCTAACTTTTTTAATATATTAAGTATAAAGGTATATATTTACTACTTTTTTTTAAAAAAAATTTTTAATTATTTTAAACTACTATAGCTACACTATTTATTTAATTAATATATAAATATATAAATATATAAATATATAAATATATAATTTTTTAATATATTAAGTATAAAGATATATATATACTTCTTCTTTTTTTAAAATCCTTTTTAGTCGCCTATACAGCTACTATAGCTATACTTTTTTATTTAATTAATATATAAATATATATATAAATATATATATATATAGATTTTTAATTACTAGTTAACTATACTAATAGTTTATGCTAGTAAATTCGTCTAGATTAAAATTAGATTAGAATTATAAAACTAGAATTATATTTTATAAGAATACTGAACTATTTATAAAATATTTTACAGAGGAATAAAAAAAAAAGTGTAATTAAAAAAAATATCTTTTTTAAAAATTTATATAAAATTAATTACTAAACTTAAAAATACGTAAATAATATTATTTTATAAAAAAATTACGAAGAATATTATAAGTATTTTATTAATTAGATATTAATTACGTATAATATATTAAAATTACCTAAATATAGTAATTTTTTAAGCCCCTTTTTTAGGTTCCTATAACTTTTTAATTAGTAAATATATTTAACTAAAATTTTAACTATACCCTTTTAGGCCTAGTATAGGTTATATAACTAAATTTTTAAAGTATATTAGTAATCTAATAATAAAATTATATTAATTATAAAAATATTTTTAAGGCTTATATAATTACTAATTACGTAATTTATTATTAATATTATAGTACATTATATATATTTGTATACTAATTAAATAAATAATGTGGCTGTAGTGGCTGTGTAGGCGACTAAAAGGGGTTTTAAAAAAGGAGGAGTATGTGCATGCCTTTATTATAGTATATTATAATATCTTTTAACTTTTATAAACTTAAACTCCTATTTTCTTAAAATAGAATAAAAATTCTTAAAACTTAAATCTAAAGTTAATCTTCTTTTAAAAGTAAATAATTTACCTACTTTAATTACTACTATTTTAAATAAATTAATAAGTACTACTTATAACGCTATAAGGCGTATTAAAGATAAAAATAATAAAAAAGATAATAATAATAATAATATAAAAAAGGTTAAACAAGACAGAGTAAAAAAGTTAACTTAAAAAAAAAAAAAGAGTTATTAATAGGGACTTAACTAGAAGTCCTAAAAAAGAAAATAAAAGAATATTAATAGAAAATAGTCTTAATATTATAAAAAAAACTTTATAATTTTTTTTAAAAGAAGAGAACTACTCTATTAATATAAGTAAAAAAAAACTAATAATTAATAAAGAAAACGCTAAAAAAAGATTAAAATACGTTAAAGAATAATTAGAAAATATAAAAAATATAAATTTAAAAAAAATAATATTTTCTAATAAGTTAATAATATAATGGGGTAAAACTAGAAGGCAATACTATAGAAAAAGGGATAATAATAGAGTTAGAAAATAATTAGCTATTAAGTAATTATAAAGTAAGTTATTTTAATATTTTAAAATATTAAAATATATAACTTTTTATATATTTATAAATTATAGTTTTAGTTTTATAATATTAATTATATTAATTATTTTATAGGCCTAGATCTTACCCTATAAGTTTAGGGTGCAATTTAGGTAGAAGGTAGAAGTAATTTAGTATTTATTAAAATACTTAATTCTTTTACTTTTTATACTAGTAAGGACTATATAAATAAAGTCCTTATACCTAAGGTTAAACCCTATATAAAAAGGGGTAAGTTTTATAATTCTTTTTTACCCCTTTTTTTAATAATATAATAATATATATATATATATATTATTATTAATTGTTAAAAGTAAGTTAAAAAGGATGTAGGCTAGCCTAAAAGTAAAGTAATAGTATAAAGATAATAAAGGCATACACATACTCCTCCTTTTTTAAAACCCCTTTTAGTCGCCCCGAGCCACCACAGCCACACTATTTGTTTAATTAATATACAAATATAGTATAAAGATATATATACTTTTACTATATACACGGGTATAAGGAGGTATATAAAAGGAGAGATAATAAAGGCGCTGCGCTAAGACTAATAAACTACTAGCTATATATAGTACTATATATAGCTAGTAGTAGTATATACGCTCCTACTAAAAAAGTTCTAATAAAAGAGAAAACAAAGTTTAGTAAAAATACTATATTAAAAGTATACTATAAAGTAGGTTATAGCTATTTTATATAATATATCTTTTATAATAGTTTTTACTATTATAAGTTACCTTATTATTACAGTAGCTAAAAATTAGTAGCTAATATATACTATAGTACGTTATATATAATAGACTAGATCTAGATTTATTAAAGCTTATATAGTTTTAGATATTTTATATAAAAATTTATTTTATATATAAATTAATATTATAATAACTATAAAGACCGTAAAAACTATAACTAATATTTAGTAAAAAATTACTTAGCAGTTAAATACTTAGTAGCTAAATAAGTATAATTTAGTTATTAGCTAAGCTATTAGTATTATTAAAGTATACTACGTTGCGGATATTATCTATATAGAAGTCCTAAAAGTATTTAAACTATTATAACTTTAAAGGATAGTAGAATAAGATTTAGAGGCTAGAAAAACTAAATATATATAGGTATAAATATAAATAGATTCTTTAGTTAAGTAAAGCCTTTATAATACTATTAATTAGTACTAGAATAATAGGTAAATTAAAAATAAAATACTATAAATAATAACTAATAAAAAAAGTATTACTAAGATTTAGAAAGTTATAAAAGTTATTGTATAGGTAAAAGTAAAGACGAAGTTAAAGTTAAAAGTAATAAAGTTATCCTAAGCGCAGAGCGCAAAGAGTAACTAAAAATATTTATAGGCGGCTATATAAGGTTAGTATATTTAGGGATATAAAAGCTTATAAAATATAGAAAGTAATAGATATAAATAATAATATTTAGGGTATTGCGTTAGTTAGTAGGCGTAGTTAGTTATATTTTTATAACCTTAAAAGTAACTATTAGATAGCTGTTAGAACTAAACTTCTAATAATTGTATAACTAACTTACTAATAATAATAATAAAGGGATAGTTTAATAAAAAGAATAATATATATATTTATATACTAATCGAATAAATAGTGTAGCTATAGTGGCTTGGGGCGACCAAAAGGGGTTTTAAAAAAGAAGGAGTATGTGTATACCTTTATACTTAATGTGTCGAAAAATTAAAAAGGATAATAATAACTAAACAAACAAGTGCCGGCCTATATATTATTATATTATATTATAATTTTAATCTTTATATTAATATTAATTTAGGTTAGTATTTTTAATAAGATAATGTCCCTATTTATAAAACTAAGGACGTTTTAACTTAGTTTAAAAATAACAAAATAAAACTATTTCCTTACTTAGCCTATAGTCCTGATTTAGCCCCTATAGAAAATATATAGGGTTTATTAAAATTAGGGCTAGTTAAAAATAAAAAGGCTAATTTAGGTATAGGAAATAGTTTAAATAGTATAGAGGTCTTTAAAAGAGTTATTAATAAAGAGTAGAATAATATACTATAAGAAGTTATTAATAACTATATTTTATCTCGGCCTAACCGTTATAAGGTAGTTATAGAAGCTAAAGACTACTATACTAAGTATTAGTAATATATTATTTACTAGTTTATTATTAAAAATTTGAAAAAGTGACTTTTATATATAATTATATAATTAATATATAAATATATAAAAATATTTTATATACTTATATATTATAGATACTATAATAAAGGCATACACATACTCCTTCTTTTTTAAAACCCCTTTTAGTCGCCTACACAGCCACCACAGCCACACTTTTTATTTAATTAATATATAAATATAAAGATACTATTATAATATATATAAAAATAAGCAAATTTTATACCTTAAATAAAAAGTTATAATAGCCTAAAGTAGGACTCTAAAAATTTTCTATATTTACTAATTTTTTTTTATCCCTAAACACTTTAGTAAGCAGCCCCTAATAGGGTAAATAGAATTTACTAGTCTTTTTTTTTAAAATACTATTTTTCTTGTATTTTTTTAGCTTACTAATTATAAAGTTATATAACTTTAAAAAAGGTATCTTTTTTAATTACGCTTTTGTTTTTTTCCCCTCTATAACTAACTTTTTAACTATAATAGATAGAACTATAATAAATTTATATAAGATAAATATAACGCTATGTTTTATATATATTAATTAAAAATAATACTTTTATTTACTAGATTCTATTTTACTTAGAATTTAGACAGGTTTCTTCCTTAAGTTTTAAATTGGGTAGAATCTAGAAAATTAGAGTATTATTCTTATAATTTATAATTAACCTTTAGTCTATACACTAAAACGTTTATTATTATACTATTATTTAATAAATTATAATTAAAAAGTTAGTATATATTTTATAAACTAGACTTTAATATTTCTCGCTTATTCGTACTTATATATAACCCCAAGTGGTCTCTATAACCCTAACCTGTTTACTAGCCTAAATGTACGTCCCTCGTATATTAAAAATAATAGAATATTAATATAATATATATACTAAACTTACTCTACCCTATACTCTAATATATAATATATACTCTAAACTATGTAACCTACTTCGCGAGCTTTATAAAGCCGAGGCATAATATATAACAAGAACTTAATAAATACTAAATAGGTTAATATATACTCTAAGCTTTTAAATTAAATTAATTAAGTAAAAAACGTAAAATAGTAAGTATGTTTATATTTGTATATTAATCGAATAAATAGTGTGGCTGTGGTGGCTTAGGGCGACTAAATAGGGTTTTAAAAAAGGAGGAGTATATGTATGCCTTTATTAAGTATATTTAATATAATAACTATACTACTACTTCTTTTACTAAGTAATCTATAAAAATTAGTATTTAAATAAACTCTATTTAATATAGTTAAGTTACTTAAACTAGCTAAAATAGAGTTATTTAGACAAGTAAAAAGTAAATTAAAAATTTATCTCCTATAAACGTTACTAAATAAAAAAATAATTTTAAATTTACTGTAGCTATACTACTATAGTAATTAGATTATAAAAATAAAAATTACAGATTACTACTACTACTATAGGGGGGTAATAAAAATAGTAATTAAATAAGATACCTTTTTTAAAAATCTATATAAAATTAATTTCTATACTTAAAAATATGCTAATAATACCATTTTAAAGAAAAAATTATAAAAAAGTAAATAGAGGTATTAGTTACTAATTATAAACTACGTAGAATAAGTTAAAATTACCTAAATATAGTAATTTTTTATATATCTTATTTAGGCTACTATAACTTTTTACTTAGTAAATATATTTTATAACAGTTATAACTATATTTTATTAGATTTAGTATAGGTTGTATAATTATATTTTTAAAGTATATTAATAATCTAATAATAAAATTATATTAATAATAAAAATTTAGTTACTACTTATGTAATTACTATATATATAATATATTATTAATATTATAGTATAAAATAATAGCTTTCGTTTTTATTATCTCCCCTTTTATACGCCTCCCTATACCCGTGCATATAGCAAAAGTATATATATTCTTATACTATTACTTTACTTTTCGGCTAGCCTATATCCTTTTTAACTTACTTTTAATAATTATATAGTATATAATAATATCTTTATACTTTTAAAAATCTAGACTTCTATTCTATTAATATAGTGCTATATTTAATAAAATTTAACTTTAGAGTTAATTATTTTTTTATAGTAAATACTTCTATATTAATAATTATTTTTATTTTAATATAACTCCTAATAGTATTTATAATACTATATAGTATATTAAAAATAAAAATAATAATAATAATATTTATAAAGTTAAATCGAATACAGTTTTTATAGTATATAGAAAAAAAAATTATTAATATAGACTTTTTTTTTTTTTTTTAAAAATAAGCCTTTTATATTAAGGCTACCTAACTATTTAAGAAAAGTGTTTTATCTCCTAAGTAAACTAACAATCGGCTCTTTAAGTAACTAACTAATTAAATATAGGTTATATTACTAAATTATATTATATTAAACTACTAATCTATTACCTAATTAGGCCTAGTTCGTCACGCTAAGCCTATTTAGGAATAGATTTTTATCTCGTCTAATATTAGATAGCAATTTAGCCTAAAATACCTTTAAATAGTACGTGTTCTGCACTAGGGATTTCGGCTTCCTATAGTCTTATATTAATTTCTTAGCGGTGCCTCGCACTTCTAAAAACTCTATACTTTACTATATAAAATAGGCGCGTTTAAAGAACGCTGCCACGAGGAGAATAGAGACTTAATTAAAAGTTAAAAAAAAATTCTATTAAATAATAGTTTTAATATTATAAAAAAATCTATATAAAAAGTTTAAAGATATAAGAATTAAAATAATAATATAAGTAAATTAAAAATTTTATATATAGTATAGAAAACCCTAATTAATAATTAAAATACGTAAATAAAAATATAAAAAATATAAAAACTATAAAAAATATAAAAACTATAAAAATATAAAAAATATAAAAAATATAAAAAATATAAAAAATATAAAAAATATAAAAAATATAAAAAATATAAAAAATATAAAAAATATAAAAAATATAAAAAATATAAAAAATATAAAAAATA
>JASEKS010000522.1:0-19449 GCA_030770415.1 Pleoardoris graminearum | reverse complement strand
TTAATAAATTTTATAAATATACTAGTTTTAAGTTTAGTATTTTAAAAGAAAAAAAAAAATTTTTAAAAAAATTAAATTAAAATATTAAAAAAAAATCTTTTAAAAATTTAAAAAAAAAAAAAAAAAAAAAAAAAAAATTTTCTTCTAAATAATCTACTCGGTAGCCTTCTTTTAAAAAATTATATAAAATAAATACTAAGTTTTTAAATACTGCTTTACTATTTTACCTTTTATAAACCCTACTCTCTAAGGTCCCTATTAACTAATTATAGTAGTCGTATCTAGCTAGATATAAAATAAATTCTACTAATTAGCCTAACTTACTATTATTCCTTAGTATACTTAGTGTTCTTATATAAAAATTTTTTATTTAAAATTTTATTTTTAATATATAAACTCCGTTACCCCGCCTCTTAGCACTTATATTTATTTAATAGTTTTACTTATCTAAGTAAACCTATCCTATAATTAAAATAGTAGTTTACTTTAAAAATAAAAAAAATTATAATATAAAATATAAGCTATTTTACGCTTTACCTATTTAGAAATTATTTAATAATATTACTATTTTACTATAGCTAGTATTTTTATAATTATCTTTTTAACTATATACTTATAACTAGTACCTCTACACGCTCTTAATAATAATAATATAATACTTACTCTTCTTACTTATATATATAAAAAATCTATTTAACACTATTTCTTTCTACTAAAATTTAAATAAATAAAAAATTTCCCTATAAATCTATTAAATAATAAAAACTAAAAAGTATAAAACTAATAAAACTATATACTATAATTACCTATATAACTAACTTTTATTTAATTTACCTTCTACTATCTCTATTAGCTAATAAGTATAATAAATACTATTTTACTAATAATACAACACTGCTATTTCTATTAGCTAATAAGTATAATAAAAATATTTTTTATAAAAATACTTTAATACTACTATAAATTTACTAATATAATAACTACTCTAATATAAATACTATACCTTTTAATATTTATACTTCTATAATATTCTTTCTATAAATATAACCCCTATTATAAACTCTTAGATTCTTTTTAGAATTTTATTTTTTATAGATACTAGTACTACTAATATTTTTAATATTTTTTATAACTGCTATACTGCACTTTCCTTTTTCTTTTCTATAAATAAAAAATTTTATATATTAGCTATAACTTATACTAATAATAGTACTAACTCTATAATAATATTTTTTATTACCTCTACTATTAGTTCCCCTATAATTATATAATACTATATACTTTTTTTTTTCTACCTATCGCCTACTGCGACGACTATATAAAATATTACTTAAAGCCTACTCCCCTACGTTAACTACTAGTTAATTCTCCTTTTTTTTAGTATTATATAATAGGTAACACTTACGCGACTATCCCGTAATATTATAATAAAATATTAATTCTACTAAGCGTATACCCTAAATAAAAAATTTATTTTTTACTTAATAGTAAAGGAACTATAACTCTACCTATATCCCCTTAAAACTAAAAAGTAGTATACCTATTTTCTATTATAAAATCTATCTCTATAATAACTTCTACTATTACCCTTTAAATATTAGCTAAACTTTTAAACTTTTTACTAAATCTATAAATAATCCCTTTCTAGATAGTATATTCTATACCTAAAATTATAATTTTAAAAATAACTTTACTAATAACTTCTATAATAATATCTTTCTAAATAAATAATTAACTAAAGCTATACCTAGTAACTATAGTAAAAAAAAAATAAAAAAAAAAGTCTTTCTTTTCTAAGCGTCTACCTTAGTAGCTTTCTTTTAAACTATTTTATTTTAAAAGTACTAAGTCTAAAAGTACCGCTTTGCTATTCTATCTTTTATAAAAATCTAATTAATAATAAGCTATATCTAATAGGGTACTAGCTATAATATAAACTATCTAATTAGCCTAATTTTTTATTATTTTTTAATATAATTAGTTCTCCCGAAATAAAATTTTTTATTAAAAATTTTATTTCCTATATATTACTTTATTACCCTACCTCTTAGCTATTTAATCCCTTACCTACTTTATTTACTAAGCAGTGAACCCCGCCTTTAGGGTAGTAGTTTACTTTATAGATAAAGAAAACCTTAACCCTATTATTAAGCTATAATATTTTATATTTTTATTTTTTATAGGTTTTATATATTATATAAAATAGATAATCGCGTAAAATAGCGTCTATATAATTAATATATTAATCTACTTAAAAGCGGCTATAATACTAAAGTTTTTTTAATTTTAAAAATAATACTAATATATAATACGCGTTAAATTATATTTTATTATTTTAAATAAATATAAAATAATTAAGAGCTCTATACTAAATATACTAATACTTAAATATATTTTAATTTAAATTATAAGTAAACTAGTTATACTTACTAAAAGTAGAGTAATTAATTATTATTATAGTTTTAGTAAATTTAAAATTAACTAATATTATATAGACCTTATTTCTAGCACTAATATTATTTTATAATAATTTTTTATTTTTATATATATACTTTGTATATTATAAGCGTAGTAGTAATTATACTTATATATATATATTTAAAAAAGAAAATAATAAATATACTAAATATATTAAAAAAAAAATAAAATATAAAGAGGCTATAGTAAAAAAAAAAAATATTTTAAATACTAAGTACTTATAGTATAAAAGTTAAAATTACGCTTATTATTATTATAAAAATAAATAATTTTAAAATAAAAATAGTTAGGCTCTATATATAGTATATATTAAATAAAATAAAATATATAAATTATTTATATAAAATATAAAAAAATCTTTATTACTTATATATTTTATTATAATTAACTATAATAGTATCTATTAAACTATAAAGAAAATTAAAGAGAAGTACACTACGCTTAAAAAAAGTTAATAATTATTTTTTATTATTTAAAAACTTTACTATAATTTCTATACTATAAAAATAATTAGAAAAAACTATTACTAGTAGCTTTAAGGTTAATTTATTTTTTAAATTTATAAAAATATTATAGATTATTTACTTATAACTAAGTATATAATTCTAAAGCTACTTAAAGTTTTTTAAATTATATAGTATATAAGCACTATAAGTATAAAATAAAAAATAAATTTTTAAATAAATAAAAAAAGTATATTTAATTAATTTAATACTATATTTAAAAAATCTATAGCTAGTTACTACTATATTTATATAATTTATAAAATAGTAAAGTATTATTAATAAAAACTATATAATACTTTTTTAAAAATTCTTTTAGAAAATTTTTACTAATTATTTTTTAAAAATAATTAAGTAATAGTAATACTATAGATTACTAGCTAAAAATAAAAGTAAGTAAAATTATATTACTATTACTTTTATTAATAGAGTTAGAACTAAATAGTATAGAACCTATATAAGTATTTTTTTAAAATATTAAAATAATAGATATAATAGTTAAACTGCCTATAAACTTTTTAAAATATAATAATAATTAAAAAATATTAAGTTTTTTAATTAGGCCGTCTATATTATAGTACTATAAATTATATTATAAATAATATACTATTACTCTCTATTATTTTAAACTAAAGAATTAAAAAATAATACTAGCTTATATAAAATAGGTAATAGTGCCGGTAAATTAAAGTCTAATAATATAATTAAAAAAATTTTATTTAATAAAATATTTATAAAAAATAATAATTAAGATTATATATAATTATATAAAAATAATTAACGTAAACTACTTTTTCTAAATTATAATAGAAACTAATTATAAAATTAAAAATTATATATAAAAATAAAAGTATTAGTTATAGTCTTCTATTTATATATAATAATAAAATAATTTTTATAGACCTAATAACGTAAGTAATTAAACTTAAACTTATAAACGCGTTAAAAAGAATTTTAGTAAATTAATAATTATAGTAACTATATATAATAATACTAAGTTTTTACTTTTTAGATTAATTATATTAGTATAAGTACTAGAAGTATAAAATAAATTATTATTAAAGTTTTACTACCTCTTTAGCGCGAAGATTAAATAATTTAATTAATAAATTTTTATTAAATAAAATTTTAGTCCTAAGCTTTTATTTAAAAATATATAAAAGTTTATTTTAAATAATATTAAAACTATAACTATAGTATATAGTATAATAAAAAAAAAATATTTAATAGTATAAATCTTTTAGTTACTAAATTCTTTTATAAAAATCTTTTTAAGTAAAATAATTATTAAAAGAGCCTTAAAGAAAAAAGTAAATTAAATAAAACTTAGAGTATAGTTTATAAATATTTAAAATAGTTTTAATCTAGTATTATTCTTCTTTTTAAAAATATTAAAAGCAAAGTAGAAACGTAGAATAATATTATTAAATAATAAAAAAAAATTAGCTATAAATTAAAATGGCTATATTATAATATTAAATAATAGTACTATCTATAAATACGTAAATATATATATATAATTATTATTAAATAAATAAATTTATTTAAAAAAGTTTTAAATACTATTAAAGGCTAGAAATAAATAATATAGTAACTAAAGTAATTATATAATAATTTATATAAAGTATTTTTAGTTTACTTTTTATATAGTACTATAAATTATAATATTTTTATATTTAAATTAATATAAGAGCTATATAAGCTCCGGTATAATTAGATTTAATTAAAATTATAATTAAAAATTAAGTAGCTATAATACTAAATAAAGCGAGAATAGTACTAAATAGTTACTTAATTTTATTAATTATAATTAGTTTTAATTCCTAATTTTTAAAGGGAGTAGGAGGCTATTAAAATTACTTATTTAAAAGTAGTAGTAGCGGATAGTACTAATTTAATATTTAAAAAGATAATTTAGAACGTAAGCTAAAATATAAATTAATTTTATAATAATTTAGATCTAGTTTTATATATTACTAAATAGTTATATTTTAATAGCTAGCTAAATTATTAATAACTAATAATTATAATTATAATACGTTTAGTATACCTATTTATTTATATATCTTTAGCTAATTAACTACTAATAACTTATTTACTTAATAGTATTAAGCTTTCGGTACTTTAAAAATTATTTATTTATAAATAAAATTTTTTTTAAATATAAAATAAGTCGCCGGTAGGTAAAGTACTTAAATTTTAATAAAAAATAACTATAAGTATAACTATTATTACTATATTATAGCTATTTACTATTATTTTTTTACTTTTTATTTTTTTAGAAAAACTTAAGATTTATTAACCTAATATAGAAGAGATATAAAAAAAAAACTATTATATTTTTTTAATTAACTTATTAGACTATAGAAAAATAGTTAATTATATATTAAACTTTTTTAGCTTTAGTAGCGTAAATATTAATATACTATTTAAAAAAGTAAAACTAAGTTTATAATTATATAATTAAAAGTATAATAAAAAAGTATATAAAATAGTTATATAAATTTATTTAAAATATAACTATACTACTATATATATATTATACGCTAGTAACCCTAAATATATATATATATATATAAATACTATAAAAAATATTACTTATATATAGACTTCGGCCAATAGTATATATAAATAAAAACTTAAACTATTCTTATATACTAATAATAACGCGCTTACTAACTATTTAATAAAATACTTATAAGTGTAGAAGAAGTAATTATATAAAAAAAAAAAATATTTAAAAAGTAATTATTAGCCCTAAAAAATTATAAAAGGGCTATTAATAGTTTATTTAACTATAGTTTAAATAGAAAACCTAACTTTAATAAAAAAAATTTTAACTTATAATAATAATAATAATAATAATAATAATAATAATAATAATAATAAGTATATATATAATAATATTTAATAATAAGTATAATAATACTTAGTAATAAGTATAATAATACTTAGTAATACTTTTATCGCTAGTATATAATATAAAATAATATTTTTACTTAATAGTACTAAAATTATATTATTATTATAATACCTATTTTATTTAAAAGCTTAAGGCGCGCTATAATAGTAATAGTAAAAAAAAAAAATTTAAGTTTATTATGCTATTAAGTACGTCGTATAATACTAAGTATAGTATATTATTACTTAATTTATTTATATTTATATTTACGTATAAACTAAAATAAAAATAAATACTAGTAAAAAGACTATAATACCTTTAACTATATTAAAGAAATCTAAGACTACTACTAAAGCTATTTTAAAAAGTTATAAAAAAAAAACTACTAAAAATACTAATAGTTTTTAAAATAATTTTAAGCTTATTTATTATTTAGCTATTATTACTAATTATAAAAGTCTAGTTATATAGTATATTATTACCCTTATATTAAATAAAAAAAGAATACTAGCTAATAAAAATAATAAAAAGTAAAATAGTTTAGCTACTAGTATTAATTTTTTAAATTACTAAAACCTACTTATTATTATATAGCTATATTACTTTTAGTTTACTATATCTCTCTAAGCCTATAATTATAAACTAAGCTAGTATTATTAAGCTAGTTTTATTAATATTTAGGTATTTTAATTATATAAATATTATAAATAGCTTTTATATATATTATAAAATTAAACTAACCCTAAAATAGCTTTAAAATTTTTATATAATAATTTTTTATTAATTATATATATAATTAAAACGTGCTATAAGGCTATTTATTTACTTAATAAAATTATATAACTATCTTTTACTTATATTACTACTATTATATTATTTAGTAAGTAACTTATTTATTATATTTTATATAGTATCTAAAGTAAATAAAAACCCTTATAAATTTAAGTTAAGAATATACTTAGTAATTACCTTCTCTTTTAGCCCTATAAGCCCTTTTTATATAGATTTATAATTATATTACGTAGTAATATACTAGTATATTAATAATAAAATATAGCTTTAAAAATTTTATATATTATAATAGTATATCTTTCTACTTTAAATTTAATTTTAATTAATAGCTAAAATAATAAAAAAGAGATCTACCTTTTTATAAAATACTTAAGTAAAATATAATTAAATTATTATTATTATTTAAAAGTATTATATTATAAAAAGCTTATAGGGTATACTACTTACTTATTTATATTACTTACTTATTTATACTACTTACTTACTTATACTATTTACTTATCTATACTACTTACTTATTTATACTATTTACTTATTTATATTACTTACTTATTTATACTACTTACTTACCTATACTACTTACTTACTTATACTACTTACTTATTTATATTACTTACTTACCTATACTACTTATTTACTAAATATATTACTTTATTTATTTTTTTCTATTTTAATATATATTTTATTTAAACCTATTTTTAATTTTTTTTTTTTTTTATTTTCTATTTTTATTATTTTCTTCTTTTCTTTTCTTTTATTTTTTTAATTATTTTTAGGTTATAAGTTTTAAGCTATAAGTATTAGACTATTTTTTTAGGCCTAAAATTTATAGCCCTAAACTAATAATTTAAAAAAAATAGCCTAAAACTTATAGTCTAAAAGAAATAGTCTAAAACTTATAGTTTAAAAAAAATAGTCTAAAACTTATAGCCTAAAAAGTAATAACTTAAAAGTAATAGCCTAAAAAAAATAGCCTAAAATTTATAACTTAAAATATATAGCGTAAAAAAAATAGTTTAAACCTTATAGCCTAAAGCTTATAGCCTAATAAAAATAAAAAATAAAAAATAAAAATAAAAAAATTTTTTAGTTATATAAGTTTCGGGCTATTTTTTTTAGGCTATAAATATTTTTTATTTAATTTTTTAGTTTATTTATCTCTTTTTTTATATAAATACTAGTAACTCCTTTCTTACTTTCTTTCTCTTTTACTCTCCTCCTCTCTTACTCTTTTTTTTTAATTCTCTATCCCCTTTTCTACTAAAAGGTAAATTTTTTTTTTTTTTTACTTTTAAGATATAGGTCTTTTACCTTTTTTTTTAAAATATTAACTAATTTAATACTTTTAGTATACTTTTTTAGTTATAGTATTTACTAATTCTAATACTAAACTTACTTTTATCTTTTATTAAAAAAATAAAATAAAAACTTTTTAATATAAAAAAGTTAGTTTCTATTATAGTAAAAAAAAAAATAATAATTTTAAAAATTTTTATATAAATAATAAGGCTACTAAGAACTACCTTATTATTAAAAAAAAACTAGTATATATATTTATTATTATTAGTAGAATTATTATAACTAATAATTATTATTTAATTTAAATATACTATAAACCGGTTATCTATTCTCTTTAAAAGTTCTTTTAATAATATTAATAAAACTAATAATACCTATTTTATTTATTTTAACTATAAAAAGAATAAACTATATAGAGTTAAACTTTTCTTTAAACTTCTATTTATCTATTTTAAGTAAATAGTTTTTTTAAAATCTTTAATTCTTTTAAATATAGTAATAGTTAGTACTTAAAACTTTAAATATTATTTTTATAAATTTTTAAGTTTATAGTGCTAGTACTAATTATTACTAAATAATAAAATATTATTACGCCTACGGTAAGTAGGCTATAATTAATAATTATTTAAATAAACTTTTAAATTAGTATATTTAGAAATTAATAGACTTTACTACTTAAAAAGTTATAAAATAACTTTTCCCCTTATTTAGAGAGATAATAATAGTTAAGTTAATTAGTAAAAAAAATTTTCCCTTTTAGTTAGCAGAATATATATATATATAATAAAATTTTTTTTATTTTTATTTATAATCTACTCTAACTATAAGAGGCTCTTTTACTTATTATTTATTATTTATATATTTCTTCTTTATCGGATATAAACCCTTTTTTTTTTTTTTTTTTTTTTTTTTTTTTTTTTTTTTTTTTTTTATAAAAAAAAATTTTTTTTTTTTTTTTTTTTTTTTTTTTTTTTTTATATATTTATTTTTTTTATTTTTTTATTATTTATTATTATAATATTATTTTTTTTTTTTTTTTTTTTTTTTTATTTTTTTTATATATTTTTTTTTTTTTTTTTTTTTTTTTTTTTTTTTTTTTTTTTTTTTTTTTTTTTTTTTTTTTTTTTTTTTTTTTTTTTTTTTTTTTTTTTTTTTTTTTTAGTTTACTAAATAAACTAATTTATTCTTTTAGTATATCTTACTTATAATACTACCTATTAATTTTATTATTAATCTTTTTTTCTTCTTTTATAAAAAGGGTAATACTAATTTATATTTATATAAAAAAAATAATTTATACTAAAAACTTTCCTCTAAAAAGTAATTAGGGAAAGAAAATACTTATAAATAATTTTATATAAATAAAGAATCTACTATAGACTACCTTTTTATTAAAAAAAAATTAGTATATATATATCTATTATTATAAATAGAGTTACTATAGTTAGTAAATAATATTTAGTTTATATATCTAATTACTTACTATATTATAGTATTATAAAAAGTTTTTATTTTTTTATTTTTTTTTTTTTTAAACTAAAAATATAAATAAAAAGTATAAAAGGTATAGTATAGCTAAGTATAAAAATAAAATATTTATTATATAAATTTATATATATATAATTTATTATATATATAGTATAAATATTATATATTTTTATTTATTTACTCTACGTTTACTCTATATTTTTTTAAATATTTATTATTAAATATTTATATATCTACTATATTTAATATAATTATATAAATACTAAAAAATATATAAAATATAAAAAATTAAAATTTTATTAATATATACTATTTAAATATATTTAATATTTAGTATAATTACAGCGTTACTTAAGTTTATATAATTTAAATATTTTTATATTAATTATTATTATTAACTAAATAGTTAATAATAAAAATACTTTTAAAGTTTTTTAAGTTAGTTTTTTAAATTAACTAGTTTTATATATATACTAATATATAAAATATTATTATATAATTTATATATATATACTACTAATATATATTTTAAGATAATTTATTTAAAACCTAATATTATTAATTTATTTTTATATATATAAAATTTTATTATATACCCTATACTATAAAGTTATATATAAAAAAAAAAAATTTAATAAATATTATTACTATAATATTATAAAATAATATTATATACTATATATATTTTAATTAATAATATAAGTTTTCTCTATATTACTAATATAGAGAAAAAAATAAACTAGAAATTATTAGTTTCTAAAATTAAAAAGTTAGAACTATTTTTATAAAAAAAAGTGCTAAAGAGCCGTATTATATATATATAAAAAAGAAATAAATCTTTTATTCTAAAGAGTTATTATAGATAAACTAGTAATATAAGTTTTAAAATATTTTTTTATAATTTTTTTAGTAAAGGCTCTATATATATACTAAATTAGCTTATATATTCTTTATTTTTACTAACTCTATACGCAGTATTATTAGATACGTATTTAATAAATTTTACTTTTTAAATAAATATTTTAACGGGTTTATTATTATTTTATAAATTATAAAATTAATATATTCTCTTTACACTTTTAGTAATTTTTTTTTATACTTTTAGTAACCTTAAGGCCTTTAGATATATTATAAATATAAAAAGAAGTATATTTTTAATATAAAAAAAATTTATTTACTATAGATTTCTCTACAGTTTTTTTAATAAATATAAAATAATTTTTTACTTAATATACTAATTAAAACTTAAAAAGCTTTTTAATACTCTTATTTAAAGTTTTTTAACGCTTTAACCTATTAATTAAATTATAATATATAATACGTTAAGCGTACCCTCTTTATTAAATTATATAGTATTAAGGCCTATATTTATTATTTTTAGATATTTTATAAATTTATATAATACTTTTATAGTAGTACTATTAATAAAACTAAATTAAAAGTTAAGTACTAATAATTTAAAATTTTTATAGTTTACTTTTTTTAAGCTTATACTATTTATCTATATTTTATTATATAATAGATAATAAGTAGTAATATAAAAACTAGCTAGTTTATTTATTATAAATTTTTTTAATAAAATTTACGGTAATAAATTTATAAATTAATATTTTAAAATAAAATATAATTTTTACGCTTAATTAGTGTCCTAAAATAATTAAATATAAAAATTATATTTTATATAACTACTATTTTATAATAGCTTAAATTTAAAATATTTAAATTAATAATAGCTATAACTTATTATATAATTTTCTTATAATATTTTAGTATACTCTTATTACTAAGTCTAGTAGCGCCCTTACCCTTTTTTAGTTCTAAACTTATTTTTACTTCTTTTTAATAATATTTTTTATTTTTTTTTTATAAATTTGCTTCGTAATAGAATCGGTCCTATTATAAAATAAATTTATAAAATATTATTACTAATATATTACCTATAATAGAGTTATAGTAAATAAGTTTATATAATTTTATTTTAAATAATACTTTAATAAAACTAGATTACGTATATTAAAATCTAAATATATATTTAAAGTATAAGTAAAGCGTTATTATATTTAGTAAAATACCTTACTCTTACTAAAAAAAAGGAGTATAACTTTTAAAAGTTTAAAATTTATATTACTTATATATAGTCTTATTAATATTATATTAAGCTATTTAGTATTTATTAAGTTTTTATTATTATATTATACTGCAGCTTTATAAAGCTTATAAAGTATATTAATTATATATATTAAAATATTTATTTAAAAAATAGTTTAGATTATATCTTTAAATCTAAAAGACTATTAGCGTAAATTTTTTATTTTATAGCTATAGAGTCTTACTACTATAGTAGCTTATTAAAGAATAGTTAATCTATAAGTACCTTTTTACGTATAATAATATTTATTTTTATAAAAACTAAAGTTTAATTCTCTATTCTAGCTTAGCCTAAATAGCTTTTTTAATTTTAGTAAAAGTAAAGTTAATACCTAATTTTTAAATTTATATTTATACTAAAGTATAAGACTAAACTCTACGTAGCTTATATATAAGTTTAACTAGTTTTAAAAATTTTTTATTTTTAGTGTTACTTTATAATTAGTATTAAAAAATTTATATAAAAGCTATATTTTATAATTAGAGTTAGGGAACCTATATAGAAACTATATACTTTTTAATTAATAAAAAGCCTTTTCTCTTTAACGGAGGGCAGTATCTTAGTTTTTATAATATTTATATAAATATTATTTTTTACTAAATTAATTTTTAGCTCCTTTACTTTCTAAATAGTTAAAATAGTAAAACTATCTAACTATAATTTAACTATATTTAAATATATAAGGCTGGGTAGTTTTAATTAATAAAGTTTTAGCCCTAAACTAAGTATTATATATAAGCTTCTTAAAGTAATACTAGATTTTTATTACTTTTACGTTTACTACGCGCCTAAAAAAGTTAATTTTATTTATTATATAGTATTAGAGATATATATTAATAGCTTTAACTACTATTTTAAATTTTATTTTAATAGTAATATATCGGTTATTCTAATTATTTAAAAAGTATTTAAATACTTAATTATAGAATAGATAGGCCTTTATACTATATATAACCTAAAATAATTTTTTAGTTAGTTTTTAACTTTACGTATTAATAAGTTAAGACTAGTAATTTTATTAAATACTTTAACTAAATCTGTAAAAGCTTTTATAGATTTAGTTAATAAAATTATTAGTTTTACTAATATAACTAAACGGCTTTACTAATTAAACTAATAGAGGTCTTTAAAAGTTTATTATATATATATATTATTTATATTTAGTTTATCTCTTTTAAAACTATTTAAAAGATATTATAAAAAGGTATAAAAATCTAATTTTTATCTTCTAAAGTTATAGGCTTATTATAATTAATAATTTTTTTATAGGTTTACCTATAAAACGGTTTCTTACTTTTAAAAGTTTTTTAATTTAAACTAAATTATATCTTAAGTAAGTATAGAAACTTACCTATCTTTATTTAGTTTTTAAATCTACCCTATAGTTAAAAAAGCTTTAGAAGTTTAACTATAAATTATTATATATATATTTTACTATTTTTATATTTAAAAAATTAGTTTAGCTACTGCTACCTTTTATATAGTAATTTAAAAAAAAGTATTTTATAATATTTTTATAGTTTAAGCGTATTGCCGCTTCTAAAGAGGTAACTAATATTTTTTTTTAGTAGTAACTATTTATTTTTATAGGCTACTATCTAGCGTAGAGCTATAAACTTTTTAATACCTAATAATACCCTTTTATTAATTTTTTTAAGTTTTAGTTTTACGACTATACTCTCTCTAAAATCTAAATATTTTAATTTCTTATAAGGTACTAAGTAGATTATAATAAAAATACTGCCTAATTTTTAATTAATATAGTTTATAATTAAGACTATAATAGTATTTAATTATTTTTAATCTTTTAACTTTTATTTATTAATTAATAAAAATATTTTTAGTAAATACTTTTATAGTAGTTAGTCTTTAATAAATCTAAAAATTTTATTTTTAATATTTAAATACTAATACTTTTAACTATTTCTATTAATTATTACGGTAGTTTTAAAAACTAATAAAATAAAATTATATATTCTATTTTATTATTTTATACTAACGTATTTAAGTAAAGGCCTATTTTAAATATTTTAATTTTTTTTAAAGTAAAAAGTCCTGGCCCCTAATATATTTAGTAAAGGGTATATAGTTTTTTAAAAGAAAAGATCTAACTAAATAAATATATATAATAAAATAAACTTATTAGCTAAATTAAAAGTTTAACTATAAACTTTTTAACTATAATAATATTAATATATATTATTAGAACTAAAATTACTATAACTACTAGTACTAGACTTTTCCTTTAATTTATTTTTTATTAGGAGATTTAAATTATATTTATTTTAATTATAAGACTCTAAAAGAGCCCTATATTAGTATTTTTTATTACTACTTTTATAATATTATAATTAAGTAATTTATACGCCTACTATTTTTTTTAAATATAATAGTTATTTTTTAGACTTTTTTTTTAAAATTAAATTTTAATTCCCTATTACCTATTAAAACTATAGTAAACTACTACCTTACTATTAAAAATTAATAAAATAAAAATTTAAATAAACCGTCGCTAGTATAGAGCTATATAATTTAAAAAATTATTATAAATTACTAAGGAGCCCTAGAGGATATTAGTTTTTTATTTAATAAATACGCCCTTTTTAAAGTTAGAGTTTTTAATATATATTAGCTCTATAATTACTATAGTTATCTAAATAGTAAAATATTATTAAATAAATAATAACTAATTTAATAAACTATTTACAGTTTTACGGTATAATTATTTATATTTAAATATATATAGTTTAATTTTTAAAATAAATATATAACTACTAGTAGAATTAATTAAATAACACTTCTACACTAATACTAAAATAAAGGGCTACTCTTTTTAATAAAAAAATAAATATAAGTATTATTATATAAACTAAGTAATAATAAATCGCGTTTAAGTTATAAATACTAAAAATTTTAGAGGAGCTCTAGCACTATATAACTAATTTAATTATTTTTATTAAATTTCCTAAAAAATAGTCTGTAGTAAAGGAGTATTAAATATAATAATTACTAACTTTTACTATATATATTTTTTAAGAGGAGGAAGCCCGTAATAGGTTAAACCTTTTTATAAATTATTATCTACTAGGGCTTACCCCTAAGTGCCTACTAATAAATAGTAATAAAGCTAATAATTTATAAATATTTAAAAATTATCTACTACTATAAAGATAGTAGAGCTTTAAATTTTTTTTTTAAAATCTAGTATAGCTAGCGCGAGTACTAACTACTTATTAATATAAATATTAACCTATTTAACTAAAGGGCTAAAAGTATACTAAAACTTTTAGTAATTAACTAACTAAAGTTAATATTACTAATAGCTACTAAAAATACTAATATTACTTATAAAAAACCTAAAGCCTCTAAAATTAATTTAATACTTTTTAATTTTTTTTTTATAAAATATAAGCTGCTAAAATTACTAATATTTTTTATAAGAGCCCTCTAAAGTTATTAATAAAAGTTTTTAAAATTACTAAAAATAGAACCTACGGCTACTATTATAAATAATAAAAGCCTATAAGATTATTAATAAAAAATTTAAGGCCTTTAAGCTTAATTTAACTTAATACTCTTTATTCTTTTTTTATAAATTTTAGAAATATTATTTAATATATACTAAAATAGTCTATAGTAAACTGTTTAAAATAGATTTAAATAATTATTTTTTTATATAGAAAAACGCGTAGCCCCGTGTAAAACTATAAAAGCGGCTTATTACTAATAGGGGTAGTAGGGGGTATTAATTCTAAAGTAAAAGGTAGGTATACTAACCTATAACCCCCCCTAGTAGTTATAGCCCTATTAAAAATAATAGTTTTAAACGCTTATTTTAGTTATAACCCTTAAAAAACTAGACGCTATAATATATAAATACTTAAATAATAATATTATTATATAATAATACTATATAAGTCTAGATTTATTAAGTAGAGTTATATATATATATATAAATAAAATTAAATATAAGGTTACTATAGGATATAATATAAATAATTTATAATTTATAATATTATAATTATTAAATATAGATATATTCTGTTATATATATCTATTATTATTTTATTTAGGGTATAAATTTAGGGCGCCCTATTTTTATACTTTAAATAATTTTACTAAAAATTAATATTATTTAACTAGTTTTTAATAGTACTATACTCTATATAGCCTAAACTATAAACTATATATATAATATAGCCTACTATATATAGTTACTATTATTTTATTAAGGGTATAAATTTAGGGCGCCCTAAATTTATACCCTAAATAAAATAATAGTAACTATATATAATAGACTATATATTATATATAGCTTATAGAATAGGCTGTATAGAGTATCCTATAATTAGAAACTAGTAAAAATTATTAATTTTTAACTAACTTATTTAGGGTATAAATTTAGGGCGCCCTAAATTTATGCCCTAGATAGGATAATAATAACTATATATAGAATAGACTATACTTTATATATAGCTTATAGTATAGGGTATATAGAGTATAGCACTATTAAAAACTAGTTAATAATATTAACTTTTAGTAAAGTTATTAAGGGTATAAAAACGGGGCGCCCCGAATTTATACTCTTAATAAAATAATAATAATTATATATAGTAGGCTATATTTTATATATAGCTTATAGTTTAGGTTATATAAAATACCTTATAATAAAAAACTAGTAAAAAATCTTTATTTCTAGCTAATTTATATTATAATAATAAATTATTACGTAATAATTTATTATTACTAAATAATACTATAGTAGCTATATAAAATAAACTATCTCTTAATTTTAGGCTACTCTACAGGCTATATAGCCTACGTTATAATTAAAAAGTAGCCTAAAAGAGTAAAATTTAATTTATATATATTATAACACAAAACGGTGCGCACTAATAAGTATTATTAAATAAAACTATAGTAGCTATATATAATAGAATATATTATATATATAACTTATAGTATAGGCTCTATAAGGTATATTATTATTAATAATTAGTTAAAAATATTAACTTTTAACTAACTTTTTTAGGGTACGAAAACGGGGCGCCCCGTTTTTATACTTTAGATAAAATAATAGTAGCTATATATAGTAGACTATATTTTCTAACCAGCTTATAATATAGGCTATATAAAGTATATTATAATTAAAAACTAGGTAATAATATTTATTCTTAGCTAACTTATATTATAATAATAAATTATTGCGTAACAATTTATTATTACTAAATAAAACTAGAGTAGCTATATAAAGTAGGCTGTCTCTTAATTTTAGACTACTTTATAGGTCCTATAGCCTACGTTATAACTAAAAAGTAGTCTAAAAGAAGGGAACTTAGTTTACCTATATTATAATAATAAATTATTACGTAACAGTTTATTATTACTAAATAAAAATATAATAACTATATAAAGTAGACTACCTTTTAATTTTAAGCTATTCTATAGGCTCGATAGCCTACGTTACAATTAAAAAAATAGCTTAAAAAAGTAAAATTTAGCCTATTTATATTATAATAATAAATTATTATACAGCAATTTATTATTACTAAATAAAACTATAGTAACTATATATAATAGACTATATTTTATATACAACTTATAGTATAGGGTATATAGAGTATAGTACTATTAAAGACTAGTTAATAATATTAATTTTTAGTAAAGCTATTTAGGGCACAAAAACAGGGCGCCCCAAACTTATATTTTAAGTAAAGTAATAGTAATTATAAAATGTAGGCTATATTTTATACACAGCTTATAGAATTAGTTATAGAGGGTATAGTATAATTAAAAACTAGTTAAAAATATTAGTTTTTAGCTAACTTATATTATAATAATAAATTATTGCGCAACAGTAAGTTATTACTAAATAATAGTAGTATAATAAGTATATAAAGTAGGCTATTTTGTAATTTTAGGCTACTCTATAGACCCTATAGCCTACGTTATAACTAAAAAGTGGCTTAAAAGAGTAGGATTTAGCCTATTTATATTATAACAACGAATTATTGCGTAACGATTTATTATTACTAAATAAAAGTATAATAGCTATATAAAATAGGCTATCTCGTAATTTTAGACTACTTTATAGGCCCTATAGGCTATAGCGTAATTAATAGCTAGCCTAAAAGGGCTAAATTTAACTAGTTTTTATAATAATACAAAACGGTGCGCACTAAAAAATAGTATTAAATAAAACTATAGTAGCTATATAATATAGATAATCTTATAATTTTTTAGATTATTTTATAGGCCCTATAGGCTACGTTATAATTAAAAAGTAGCCCTAAAGGGTTAGATTTAACTTATTTTTATTATAATATAAAACGGTACGCACTAAAAAGTATTACTAAATAAAATTATAGTAGCTATATAAAATAAATAATTTTTTAGTTTTAAACTACTCTATAGGCTTTATAGCGTACGTTATAACTAAAAAGTAGTTTAAAAGGGTAAAATCTAACTAATTTATATTATAATATAAAACGGTGCGCACTAAAAAGTATTAATAAATAAAATAGTAGTAGCTATATAAAATAGACTACTACTTAAGTATAGGCTATTCTATAGGCGTATTATAATTAATAACTAGCCTAAAAGAACTAAATTTAATTTTATTTTATAGTAACACTTTTTAGTGCGTACCGAAGAGTATTACTAAATAAAATAATAATAGTTATATATAATAGGTGACCGCTTAATTTTAGGCTACTATACGGGCCCTATTAATTAGATAGTAATTAAAAAGTAGCCTAAAAGGGCTAAATTTAACTTATTCCTATTATAATATAAAACGGTATATACTAAAAAGTATTATTAAATAAAACTATAGTAGCTATATAAAATAGACTATTTTATAATTTTAGGCTACTATATAGACCCTATTAATTAGATAGTAATTAAAAAGTAGCCTAAAAGGGCTAGATCTAACTAATTTTTATTATAATATAAAACGGTACGCACCGAAAAGTATTACTAAATAAAATTATAATAACTATATATAACAGACTATATTCTATATACAGCTTATAGTTTAGGCTATATAGAGTATAGTACTATTAAAAACTAGTTAATAATATTAATATTTAGTAAAGTTATTTAGGGTATAAAAACGGGGCGCCCTAAATTTATACCCTAGATAAAATTATAGTAGCTATATATAGTAGACTATATTTTTTAACCAGCTTATAATATAGACTATATAAAGTATATTATAATTAAAAACTAGATAATAATATTTATTTTTAGTAAATTTATATTATAATAATAAATTATTATATAATAATTTATTATTACTAAATAAAACTATAGTAGCTATATATAATAAACTATATTTTATATATAACTTATAGTATAGGGTATATAGAGTATAGTACTATTAAAAACTAGTTAATAATATTTAATTTTTAGTAAAGTTATTTAGGGTATAAATTTAGGGCGTTCTAAATTTATACCCTAAGTAAAATAATAATAACTATATATAATAGGCTATATACTATATACGGCTTATAGTATAGACTATATAAAATACCTTATAATAAAAATCTAGTAAAATATATATATTTTTAGCTAATTTATATTATAATAATAAATTATTATATAATAATTTATTATTACTAAATAATACTATAGTAGCTATATAAAATAAACTATTTTTTAATTTTAAACTATTATATAGACTATATATACAAGCCTATGTTATAATTAAAAAAAAAAAAAAAAAAAAAAAAAAAAAAAAAAAAAAAAAAAAAAAAAAAAAATTTTTTAAAAAAAAAAAAAAAAAAAAAAAAAAAAAAAAAAATATAAAATATAAAAATAAAAAATAAAAAAATAAA
>JASEKS010000521.1:0-19462 GCA_030770415.1 Pleoardoris graminearum | reverse complement strand
AAATAAATAAATAAATAAATAAATAAATAAATAAATAAATAAATAAATAAATAAATAAATAAATAAATAAATAAATAAATAAATAAATAAATAAATAAATAAATAAATAAATAAATAAATAAATTAATAAATAAATAAATAAAAATAGTATTATATTATAAATATAAATATTTAACTATAATTAAAATAAAAGTTAAATACTTATACTATTTATATATAAATATAAACTATTTAGTATTTATTAAAATTTTATTATAAATTATATTACAGCTTTCTATAATCTATAAAGTATATTAATTAATATTAAATTTTTATACTTAATTAATATTTAGTCTCTTATAATAGATTTAAAATAATAAAGTAAATAATATAAGCTGTAATATAAATTTTAAAATAGTAATAATTATAAATAAATAATATATATATATATAAGACGATATTTATAATTTAATATTAAATATATATTTTCTAATAAAGTTTATACTAAAAATATAAATCTATACTATATATATTATTAAATAAATACTTTTTAAATATATATAATAATTTATAATTTTTAAGTATAATTTTTTAATATTTTTTAATAGACTTATAGGTTTAAAAAAATCGTTAATATATTTAAAAATAAAAATAATAATACTAATAAAATATTTAAAACTATATATTTTATAAATTATTAAATTTTAAATAAATTATTTTTCTATAAATCTTAGAAATAATTACTTTAATATAGATTTAAAATAAAATTAATTTAATAAAATATATTTTAGTTTTTATATAAATAAGAAAAAAAATAGTCTAATATATAAGTAATAAAGAATATTATTATATTAAAAATATATTTTTTTATAGCTATTACCTATTTATATATATAAATTTATAAATAATAATATTACTAAAAGTTATTAAAGTTAATATTTAATAATATTTAAATAAATATTAAGTATTATATAAATATATAAAAGAGTAGATTTAAATATTATTATTACTCTTACTATAATTTTAAATATAGATAAAAACTAAAATAATTATTTAATATAATTATTTTTATTAGATAATTAAGTATAGACCTTTCGCATTTTTAAAAAATAGTTAATAATATATATATAAAGGGCTAATAGCGAAAAATAGTATTTTAAAAAATTAAATTTATTAAAAATTATATAATCTTTTATTTAATAAGTGTAAAAGAAATATATAAAAATAAAATTAGGATATTACGTTTAGACTATTATTACCTAATTAGTAAGCTTTTTAAAAATAATTAAAAATTATTAAAATTACAACTTTTTTAGAATTTTCTTTTAGACTATTAAAATTTATTATTTAAAATATAAAATTAGTTTATTATTATGTATATAATAATAGTATTAATGATATATAAATTAATATAAATATTTATATATTATAATATTTTCTATATTATTATTAATAAAAGTTATTTTTATAAATGGTTAATAATAAACTAATAAATAATATATTATAATTATTTAGTAGAGTATTTATAAGCTTTTAATACTATTTTAAAATAGTTAAAGAGTAATACTATATAAATAATAATAACTTTTTATAGTATTTTATTTTATTTATTTAAAATAATATTTTTAATAATTTTTATATATATTAAATTTGATTTTATATATAACTTATTTTTTTATTTTTATATAGTATATATTTTAAATAAATCTATATATTATTTATATAGAAATAATTAGTGTTACAGGCTATATAAAAATACTAATACCTTTCTTATTTTTAAAATAATTTAAAATATTTATTATCTTATTAAAATTACTTATAGAGATTAATATTAATTTAATAATTAGAATTATAATATAGTTTAATAATATATATATATCTACTTATATTAAAAATTTTTTTTATAAATTTATTAAGTTGTTTATTACTTTTAATATATAATTTAAAATTAGACATAAACTATTTATTTATATAGTTTATAATACTATAAAAAATAAAAAAATATAAGATTTTAAAAAATACTAAAATACTTTTTTATTTTAACAAAATAGTATCCTAAAGATAAAAAATTAAATTATAACTAATAAAATATATTAATATAATAAATAGTAAAATAATAAAATCTATATAATTAAAATATATAATAATTAATATTAGTCTTAATAGAGACCTAGAACTTTTAAAGTTATAATAAAATAATTAATATAAAATATTTTATTTTATTCAGTTATATACTAAGCTATTTATTTATATTACTTTAGACCTACTAGCTATTATTATTACGTTAAAAGTATTTAATCTAAAAAAGTCTTAAGGCTTTTTATATCCCCTACTTATTTTATACCTATACTAGTATACTCTATTATTTTTTTTAATAAAGCTTAGATAGTTTTTTATATTCGTCCTTATATTTAGTAAGTATTTTTATATATTTAAAATAACGTTTTTATTATACTGCTAGTTCTCTTTTAATTTATTTATATTTATTAGTTATTACTATTACCCCTATAAAGTAACTTACTATATATTATTAGTAACTAGTGTATATTTATAAGTAATTAGCTAATTAGCTACTTCTTTTATAATATAGGCAGATTACGATATAATAGTTACCTTATTTATAATTTTAGACCTTTAAGGACCTTACCTATTACGTAATAATTATTTTTATTTATTAGTTATATACTTATAGTACTATAGTACTATATATAATATTAGGCGTTATTAGTAATTACTACGTCTAACGCGGATTATAATAGTTTAGTTATAATATTAGTTTAGTAGTTTTACAAATATTATATATTTTATAGTACTTAGTATAAGTTTATATTATACTTTATAACACCTAGTATAGGCCTATATATATATTTTATTTATTTTATAGTATTAGGAGCGCGCTATATAAATATATAGTTATAGAAGGACTATATTATAGTTAATAATATAATATTTTAGGCGGCGTAATTTATATTATAAATATACTATTTTTTTTCTCTTTTTTTATAAATACGTACATAGTATTAGTTATAATAATAAATATATAAGTTTAAATTAGTATAAAGTAATAAATTATTAAGCTATAAAACTATTAAGTACTATTAAGTAATTATTACGTATCTGTCTTAGTAGGCGTAGTACCTTTCTTAATTAAACTTAGTATAGTACCTTTAAGAGCCGGTCGTTAAGTTCTATAATATATATAGTACTTTTCTTTCTAATTAGATAGTTACTAATTATAACTTTATTATATATAAAAACAATAATTAATATATTAAAATATATTAATATATTAATATAAGTTACTTTATATTTATTTAAGAGCTAGTTTATTTATAATATAATTATTATTTTATTTACTATAATACTTCTATTTAATCTCTTCCCTTTATATTACTAATTATATTTGTATATTAATCGAATAAAAGGGTGTGGCTGTGGTGGCTGTGTAGGCGACTAAAAGGGGTTTCGAAAAAGGAGGAGTATATATATACCTTTATACTTAGTGTTAAAAAAGTCAGGTAGGCTAGGTCGAAAAAATATTACTAATATAATAGTATTATTCTCTAATTTATATTAAATATATTTTTTATATTTTTATAGTATATTTTAACTTTTTTATAGTATTTTCTTTATTAATTATAAATTTTTTTTTACGGAAATTAATATTAATACTATTCTTTTTTAAAATTATTTATAAATCTTTTTTATAATACTTAAACTATATTATAATAATAGATTTTTATATTTATTTTTAGGACTGTTAATTTAGTTTTTCTTAATAATATTTTTTTATTTAAATTACTTTAGTAACTCTATTCCTTTTAACTTTATTTAAATTCTTATTATTCTTATTTAATTATTAATATATTATATATTATATTAAAGACTATTAAAAGTTATTTTTAAATTAATAATAATTATAATATTAGAAGTATATACTTTTAAAAAAATAAACCTTAAATTTAAGTTTTATAAAATTAATTATTATTTTAATAAAGTAAAAGTCTATATTTATAAAATTTATTAGATATTATTATATATTATATTATTAATAAATATATTATATAATTAGTAATTATTTAGTGTATATTAACTTTTTAATACTAATATAATTTTATATATAGATTACTAATATAGTTTAAATATTTTATTACTTAATTTATAGTTATTTTAAAATAATATAAAAATAACTTAAGTTAAATATATTTACTAATTAATTACTTATAGAAATATATAAAAGAGATTATAAAAATTACTATTTGTAATTAATTTAAAGTTATTAGATATAATTAATAAATAGTAACTAGAAATCGAGGAAAACATTTTTAATTTATTTTTTTAAAAGAGTATTAAGTACGTATTTTTTTTTGGTGATTAATTTTATATAAATTTTTAATATAACTAACTTTTTAATATACTCTTTATTAATATTACTTTGTTTTATATAAGTAATTATAACTATATAAATAGTTATATAAAGATTTATAATATATATTTATTATAAATACTATTATAATACTTATTTACTATTCGTCTCTTATATTATAAATTTAATATAAAATATATATAAAATTACGTATATAGTATAAAAAATATATATATATATATATTAATAATATATATAAAATTAATTATTTAGTTTAAAAATACGTAAATTATACTATGTTAATAATAATATTATAGTAAAATTTAAAAGACTTTTAATTATTTTTTATATTTACCTATAGGAGCTATATAGTTATATTTATATACTTATATTTTTATACGAATCGAATAAATAGTGTAGCTGTAGTAGCTTAGGATAACTAAAAGAGGTATTAAAAAAGGAAAAGTATATATATGCCTTTAATAGGAGTTATATTAACTTAGTATATACTACGTTCGTACTTAATATAAAAGTAAGTAAAAATAAAAATACTATAACCTAAAGCCTATTAAATATAAATTTTTTTAAATTTTATAACTATTAGAGTAATAATTTATATTAATAAACTTATTAAACTATAATAATAATAATAATAGCGTATAAATAGAACTATAAGTTATATAATATATTTAATAATAAAAGCGTAATACTTTTCTCTTTTATATAATACTTTTTAAAATATTTTCTTTTTAGAATTATTATAGCTAGAAAAATTTTAAAACTTACTTTTAGGTGTTAAATAAGTATAACTACTAACCCTAACTAAAAATTAATAGTAATCTTAATTTTTATTAAAAATTTAAATAACTAGTAAGACTATATTAAAAACAACAAAAAATATTATTATAAATTTATAAAAAAGGTTAGTCTTCTTAAAGGGCCGGGTTTTCTTAAAGGGCTAATATTTTTTAATATTTTTAGTTTTAGGTTAGCTACTGTATAATTCTTTATCTTTAAATATAAAATAATTTTAATTTTAATAATTCTAAAAATGGTTTATATTTATACAGTAATATAATAAAACTAGTAAAATAATAGTTTAAAAGTAGTAGGGGCTTACTAAATAAAATAAAAAATAATATATACTTAAGGAAAAGTAAAATAAAGTATTTTAAAATAGTATAAAGAAAGCGGGCGCGGTTTTAAAAAAAAATATTTAAAAATAATTAAAATTGTCTGTACGTATACGTAGAAGTAAAATAGATAGTAAAAAAAAATATACTATAATATTATTAAATAGTTATATAAAACTATAAAAAAAATTAATAATTTATTTAAAAGAACTAAGAGGTCCTATAAAAAGTATAATAATATTTTAATACTTTAATTACTATTTATTTAAAAAGGTTATAGGTTATTAGTAATAATAAAAAGTTATTATAGTTACTATATAAAAAGTTTATTTAAATAAATTTATATTAATTACGTAATATAATAAAAGTTTAAATAGTTAGTCTAAAGTTATATAATATTATAATAATAACCTAAAAATAAATAATATATTTAGTTATTAGTAATTATTTATATATTATAAATTAAAATTACTTAAATATTAAAGTCTAATAAACTTATTTTTTAGGATCTAATAACTTTTTAGTAGATAAATATATTTAACTATAATATTAACTATACTTTTTTAGGTCTAGTATAGGTTATATAATTTATATTTAAATAAGAATTTAGTATATAATAATACTTTTATATATATTTATTATAAAGATATACACATACTGCTCCTTTTTTAAAACCCCTTTTAGTTGCCTATACAGTTACTATAGTTAAACTATTTATTTAATTAATATATAAATATATATATATATTTATATATAAATTAAATAAATAGTGTAGTTATAGTAGCTTAGGGCCCCCTTTTCTAAAGTTATTACTATAACGTTATATAACTCTAGACTAGCTATTTAAACTTTTACTATATTACGTAATTAACTAACTCTTAATAAACTTTTTATATAGTAACTATAACGACTTTTTTACTAACGCTAATAACCTATAACCTTTTTTAAATAAACGGTAATTAAAGTATTAAAATATAATATAGTACTCCCCGTAGAATTTTTTAATTTTTTTATAATAACTACTAACTCTCTAATAGTAAGCTTCTATAACTACCTTATAGCGCTATAGTACGCCCTTTTTTTATTATCTATTATCTATTCTACTTTTATATATACGTATATCCCTATACCTAAATAATTTTAATTATTTTAATAAGCTTTTTTTACTAGAGCTTCGCTTCCTTCGCTGCTTTAAAGAAGTTTTTTTTTTTTATTATTAAAGTATTAC
Source organism: Pleoardoris graminearum (assembly GCA_030770415.1). NCBI lineage: Eukaryota > Fungi > Ascomycota > Dothideomycetes > Pleosporales > Didymosphaeriaceae > Pleoardoris > Pleoardoris graminearum. The sequence continues at coordinate 12,756 of JASEKS010000521.1, read as the reverse complement.
TACTACTATTACTACTACTACTATTATCGTCGCTGTTCTCTACTTTAAATAAAAAAGTATAACTTTTTTTTTTTTATTTTTTTATAAATTTTACTATATCCTTATATAGGTAAAATTAAACTTTATAGTCTTTATAGGTATTATTAAGGTTAAGGATAGCGTTTTACTTAAGTAAAAAAAAACGCGTTAGAATTAAATCGGAATTAAAGATATTAACTAAAAAATTTAGTTTATTAAATAAACTAGCCTACCGTACTACGTAGAGATAAAAGTTAAAATAGTTTTTAATATAATTTAGCTAGTTATTACTATTAGTAAAAGCTTATACCGTATACTATAGGTTATTTAGCTTAATAGTTAAACGCTAAAATACTAACGTAGTAAATATAATAAAAATAAAATAAAAGGCTTTATTCTAATTATATTTAAAAGATTTCTAAATATTATATAGTATTTATAAAAAAGAAAAAAAACTATTACGTTTACTATTTTAAACGCGCTGTATATTAAATACGCTTATATATAGCTTATAGTTTTACCTATAATAAATTATTACTATTTTATAATTATTACCCTACTATTATTATAGCTATTACTTAATAAGTTATTTATTAAGTTATCGCTCTACTAGCTGTAAAATTTAAAAAATTCTATATTTAATAGGTTTTAGGTTATAGTATTTCTATTTTTACCTACCTTTATATTAAGTAAGGACGTAGCGTATACTAAGTCGATATAGCTCCTATAGATAAACGTAAAGAAATAGTAGCTTAGGGCGACTATAAGGGGTTTTAAAAATAGAGGAGTAAATATATATCTTTATTACTTTTATATAATTAATAAAAATTTAATTAATATTTACAACTACTATTTCTATAATATATTATAAATATTATAGTATATTAAAACCTATTTTTATTTTAATAAACTTAATCTTTTATAAAATAATATATTACTAAATTATTTATATATTAAATTTAAAGTTTAGTTATTTTTAAAAGTAAATTATATATTTTTTACAAATACTATAACTTTAAATAAGTTTATTAATATTATAGATAATACTTTATAATATATTAAAAATTAAAAACATTATAATATAAAAAAGATTAAAAATAGTTAGATTATAAAATTAACTCTAATATATAAAAGTATTATAATATTAATAAAAACTTTATAAAAATTTTAAAAAAAAAAACTAAGAGTAGAATATAGTGTAAATAATATAAAAAGGTTTTTATAAAACTTTTTAAACGATAAATAGTACTCTATTAATATAAATACTAAAAGATATCTTATAAATAAAAATAATATTAATTAAATATTAAATATATTTATATATTAATTAAATAAAAGGGTGTGGCTGTGGTGGCTGTGTAGGCGACTAAAAGGGGTTTCGAAAAAGGAGGAGTATGTGTATGCCTTTATACTTAATGTGTCGAAAAAGATTAAATATTAAAATCCGCTAAAGAAATATATAATATATAAAAAAAATAAATATTAAAATTATTTTTTTAATAACTTAGTAATATAAAGGCTAAAAGTTAATAGAGAATATTATAAAAAAAAGTAATAATATAACTAAAAATAAATTAGTTTTTAGCTAATTATGTAGTAAGGCTTAATTTTTTTTTTATATTTTATTATTTATTATTTTAGCTATTATTATAATTTTGTAATATATTATTTATATTATTAATACTAATTAAATTATAGGTAAAAATTTTAATAGTTTAGTATAGAAATTTATTTTTATATAAGGAAAAAGTAATTTAGTATCTATTTAACTATTTAATAATAATTCTCCTTTTACTAGTAACTGATATATTAATAAAGTTTTTAATTTTATAATTAAACTAAGTATAAAGCGTAGTAAGTTATATAATTTATTTTTCTCTTTTTATAAATAGTATAATATATATATATATATATATATATTATTATTATTATTATTATTATTTTAGTATATAGTAATTACAATCTTTATATAAATAATATTTTAAAATAGTAATTATAATATAATAATACTAATATTTACATAATATATAACGTATAACTAATATTAAAAATATTAAAATTAAACTTTCTTTTTTTATTAATAGTCCTATTTTAAATTTTATATAAAATATATATAGTTTATTAAAATTTAAACTAATAAAACATAAGGTATTTAATTTAAATTTAGATCTAAGTTAAAAAGTGTAGAGTATATTAAAAAAAATTATAATAAAAAAGTAAAATAATATATTAGTAATAGTTATTAATATGTATATTATATTACTCTTTAACTATTATATAATAATTATTAATATAAATAACTACTATACTAAATATTAGTAGTATGTTATTTTTTAGTTTATTATTAAAATTCTAAAAATTAATTATTAATTAATAATCTATTTCGATACATTAAATATAAAGGTATATATATACTCCTCCTTTTTTAAAATCCCTTTTAGTCGTCCCGATCCACTACTACTACACTTTTTATTTAATTAGTATATAAATATATATATGTATTTATTAATAATTATATATTTAATATATAAATATAGAAAAATAATTTATATATTAATAAAGTATACTATATATTATTATATGTATAAAAGTAAAATAAATTTATATATTTAATAAATAGTTATAATAGTCTAAACTAGTATTTTAAACGTTATATATATTTACTAATGTTTTACTACTTCTAAAATACTTAGTAAGTAGTCCCTAGTAGAGTATATTAACTTTACTAATTCTTTTTTTTAAAACGTAATTTCTGTTATATTTTTTAGTATACTAATTATATAATTACTTTATTTTAATAATAATAATTATTTTTATTATTGCTTTTATTTTCCCAACTCTTAAAAGCGTAAAATATTAAGTCTATTATACTTTATATTAATATTAAAAGGAGTTTTCGAAATAATTTTTTAATTTTTTTAAATACTATTTAATTATTAGTTTACCTATAGATAGATTTAATTTAGTTATAATAAAATAATTACTATTTAATACTTAAATTATAGGATAATAGGTTATATAAAAAATTATATAATAAAAAATAATATATTAATAGTTTTAATACTATAAAAGTATTAAATACTAAAAAAAAGTATATTTACTAAGTAGTATTAATATTATAGTAATATAGCTACTAAACCCCTCTTTCTTAATACTATAGTGTTGTAATAGTATATATATTTTATATATTTAACTATAATAATATCTCTAATTTTAGAAATATAATAAAAATTTTATATAAAATATAATAAGAAAATATTATAAATTATAAAAACTATAAGTTTAAACTAGAGTAAATTTTTATAAAAATTACAGTTATTACTAAATATTACTTTATATAAAATACTATATTACTTTATATAAAATACTATATTACTTTATATAAAATACTATATTACTTTATATAAAATACTATATTTAGGTTATTAAACGTAACTATAGTAATATATTAAATAATAATATTTATAAAATAATAATAGTAAAATATTAATAAAAGTTATAACTAAGAAACTATACTTAATAAAACTTAAATAAAGAATATTATTAAAAATATTACTAGTTTATAACTATATATCTAGATAGAAAATATTTTTAGTAAATAAATTGTTTTATTAGTATATAAAATAAATTTTAAAACTAGTAAGCCTATAAGTAAAATGTAATAGTAGAGAAATAGCTATAAAATATATTAGTACTTATATTATTAATTAATATTATATAATTATTATTATAATTATTTAATAATATTTTTTTAAATATATATAAATCTGTATAACTTAATATATATAATATTAAAATTAGAGTATACACTAATTATTACTAGAATATTTAATATTATATATAGTTTAACTATATTTTATATATAATAATATAAGATTATTTAAACTAATAATAGTATAAATATTAAAGTAAATAACTAATAAACTAATTATTATTACTTATTTATAAAAATATTATAGGTGGAAAAAAAAACTAATTAGAAAGGATACCTTTTATAAAAATTAATATAAAATTAAGTACTAAACTTATAAATACGTAAATAATAATATTATAAAAATAATATTATAAAGAATATTAGAAGAACTGTACTTACTAATTATAAATTACGTATAATAAATTAACATTACATAAATAAAGTAATTATTTAAAATCTTTTTTTAGGTTCCTATAATGTTTTAGATAGTAAATATATATAATTAAAATTTTAACTATATCTTTTTACACTAGGTATAGGTTACGTAACTAGTTTTTTAAATTATATTAGTAATTTAATAATAAAATTATATTAATAAAATAATTTAGTCTATACTTATATAATTTCTACTTGCGTAATATATTATAAATATTATAATAAATAATAATATTTTTTAGTTTTATATATTTAGACTTTTATTTCTTTAATATAAGTTATAATTTAATAAAATTTAAAATTTAAATTAATTTTTTTCTAAGAGTAAATACTTTTATTTTAATAATTATTTTTATATTAAAAGAACTTCTAATTGTATTTATAATACTATATAATATAATATAAATATAATAATAATATAAATAAAGTTAAAAGAAATAGACATTAAAATATAATAAATATAGTAAAAAGAATTATTAATAGAGACTTAATTAAAACTTCTAAAAAAGAAAAATAAGATAATAATTAAAAAATAGTCTGAATATTATAAAAAATTCTTATAAAAGTATATTAAAGAAGAAGTGTTATAATATTAATATAGATAAAAAATATATATATTTAATAAATAAAAGTAAAAGAAAAGTATTAAAATATACTACAGAAACTATTAAAAATATTAATTTTAAGAAAAGTATATTTTTTAATTAATTAATATTATAAATAGAAAACAGTAGAAATAAGTATTATAAATAAAAAAGTAATAATAGAGTTAATAATAAATCTAGCTATTAACTAATAAAAAATAGCTTATTTTAATATTTTAATATACTAAAATCTAAGCCTTTATATATATTATTATAGTATAGTTTTATGTTTATTAATAGTAATTATATAAATTAGTTTATTTATTATAATTTTATATTCTAAATTTAAAATGCCATTTAGTTAAAAAATAAAAGTAAATTATTATTTACTAAAATACTTAATATATCTGTTTCCTTTACTAGTAAATATTATATAAAAAAAGTTTTTATATTTAAAGTTTAACTAAAAATAAACGGGTGTAAGTTACTGTACAGATTTTTTTATTTTTTTTAAGATAAAAATATATATATATATTATATTATATTATAATTATAAGCGTTATAGTATATTTATATTTATATTTATATACTAATTAAATAAAAAGTATAACTATAGTAGCTCGAAGCGACTAAAAGAGAGTTTAAAAAAAAGAGTATATATATAACTTTATAAGCTTTATAGTAATTTTAATATATATTAGTAACTTTAAAAAGGTAATATTCTTATATATAAAATTAAGAACGTTTTAAACTAGTTTAAGAATAATTAAAATATATATATATTTTTTTACCTATCCTATAACACTAATTTAGCCTATATAAAAAATATATAGAATTCTATAAAATCTAAACTAAATAAAAATCAAAAGGATAATATATATATATAATTAAGTTTAAAAGGTATATAGACTATTAAAAATCTATTTTTAAATATTAAAATTTAAAATTATAAGAAAGTTATTAATAATTATATTTTATTACTCTCTAATTATAAAATTTATTTATAAATCTTCGGAGTACAACACTAAATACTAGTAATATATTATTTACTAGTTTATAATTAAAATTTTAATATTTTAACTTTTATTAATAAATAAATATAAAAATATAGTAAAAGTAACTTATATATTAATATAATATAGTATTTATTATTATGTATAAAATAATAAGCTAATTTTACCACTTAAATAAAAAGTTATAATAGTCTAAATAGGGCCTTAAAAAGTTTTAATTTTACTAATTTTTAATTATCTATATACCCCTTAGTAAGCAATCCCTTTATAGGTAAATAGAATTACCTAGTCTTTTTTTTTAAATTAGTATTTTTATCATAGTTTCTAGCTTATTATTTAAAAAGTTATATTATTTTAAAAATAGTATATTTTAGAATTATATTTATTTTTCCTGTAGTATATATAGAGACTATTTTATATATAATATATAATTACTATTTACTACTTTAGAATAAAATTAGTTTATAATTTATTTAATTTTTTAATAGCGTATATAACTTACTTTTTATATAGTATTATTAATCTTATTAAATTTACTAATATATTACTTAGTTTAAACTTTTAGAAGAGTATAATTATATATAATTTACGTTTTTTTCTGTTTAAAAGACTTAATATATTATTATACTATTATTAATAGGTAAATATAAGTTATAATACATAATTAAAATAATAGATTATTTAAATAATTATTAGACATTATTAAATAGAAGTATAAATTATTATTTAAAATTTTAAAACTATATTATATATAAAAAATTTTATTTATAATTATTTATTTAATTTTATATTAATTTTTAAAATTAATAAAACTTTCTTTAGGTTATATATTAAATTCTTTTTAAAAGTATAGCATAAAGATATTATAGTATTACTAATTCTAATATAATAATTATATATTTTTAAGTAAAAGTATAAACGGCTTAGTTAATGTTTTATATTTTTTTATTAAATTTTACTCTATTTTTTAATATTATAAACTAATAACGTTATTATAAACTTATTATATAATTTAAAATAATATTTTTTATTATAATTTTACGCTAAGTCTTTATATTATTTATAAACCTTTATACTAAAATAATAATACTATTTATAGATCTACTAGTAAAGTAAGTTATATATATATTTAACTACTAAGTATAAAGGTATATATATACTCCTCCTTTTTTAAAACCCTATTTAGTCGCCCTAAGCCACTATAACCACACTATTTGTTCGATTAATATATAAATATATATAAATATATATATATTTAACTTATCTAATAGTTTTATATAATAAAAAAGAAACTATTCTTACTATTATTAGTACCTACGCCGCCTATAGTACCTATAATTTAGTTAATAATATCTACTAAATAACAATAAAAGTAAATACTTACTTAACTTATACGCCTTTATAATTTACTCTAGAGTTTATAATATGTAAGCTTTTTTTATTATTCTAGATCTTATAAGAGTACTTATAAGTATGTTCTATTTTCTTAGTTTAAGTCTAAAATTATAATTACTTTAAGTTTACTTTTAATTCTTTTAATAATACTACCTTTTTAAGTTTATTTCTCTTAACTACCTATTTATTAAAATTTTTATTTTATTAATATAAAGTTTTTATACACTCAAGAGGGTTTTAAAGTAATTAATAATAATATATTTAAAAAACTATTTATTACTAGAAGGTTACGTGAGCGTAGATTAATATAAAATTTATTAATACATTATATATAAGTAGAAAAATTATATATTAGTTAATCTTATATTTTATATTAATTTAGACTATTAATACTACTAAAGGTAATAACTATAATAGGTAGTAAGTTAGTAATAGCCTATTAAACATTAGGATAGTAATAGACGTTTTAAACATAAAAATAACTTAAAAAGATATAATATAATACAGTACTATAAGTAAATAATAATATAATATAATATATAAAAGGGCTAGACTTATTTTAAAAACTAAATTTATTATTATAAATAGTAAATAACTATTTAATAAGCTTATTAGTTCTAAAATTTATATATCTAATAATTAGATTTACTTATTACGTTATATATAATTATAAGTAGTAATTACTAATAATTTTAAAAATAATTATTAGTAATAGCTAATCTATAAATATATAATTAAAGTATAAGTAAAATATTACTATATTTAGTAGGGCACTATTACTCTTACTAAAAAAAATAGAGTGTAACTTTTAAAAATTTAAATAGTCTTAATAGAAATCTAGAGTTGTTAAAATTATAATAAAATAATTAATATAAAATATTTTATTTTATTTAGTTATATACTAAGGTTTTTATCTATATTCTCCTATACTAGCTATCTATTATTTTTTTTTAAAAAAAAAACTCCTCTCTACTTACCTCTAAATATTTTTTATAGTATTAAGCTACAGCGCTCCTCTATATACTAGTAACTTTTACTTTATATTACTTTAATTAGGATTATATACGCTTTTTATACTATAAATTATAGATTTTACTATATTAAGTTATTTATTAAAGAATAATACTATTTTTTTTACTTTAACGCTCTATAGTTATTAGTGTTAGTATTATTATTAATAGTAAATAACTTACCCCTATTTATTAATAACTTAGTATAGTAATTTTTAAAATTTCTTTTAGTTATCCTAAGCTACTACAGCTACACTATTTATTAATTAATATATAAATATATAGTATAGTAATATAATTATAGTAATTTTAGTATTATTCTATTATTTAGTAGTACTTCTAAATAGTAAATTTTTAGTTTTTTTTATAAAATATTATAGTTTTCTTTTATATATAGTTAAATCTACGCCTATATTAATTAAATTATTATACTTAGGTATAGACTTTTATAGGTTACCTATAAAAATAGATAGTAGTATAGTAGCTATATTATATATACTTACTATTTTACGTTTTTTATTTATTTAGTTTAATTTAAAAGCTTAAAGTATATATTATACTTTATAATATAGACTAGAGTAAGTCTAATATATATATTTTATTAGAATTTTATTTTTTAACGTACTAGGAACGTATACTTTAATTATAAAGTAGTAGTATACTACTATTAGTAAATAGTCCCTTAGATACTATAGTATATATTATAGTTAGAATATATTAATATTTTTTTCTTTATAAATACCTATTAAGTATTAGTTTATAATAGTAAATATACTAATATAAGTTATTATTTCTTTATATTTATTTATAAAAGCTATATTAACTTAGTATATACTATATCCTTACTTAATATAAGAATAGGTAAAAATAGAAATACTATAACCTATAGCCTACTAAATATAAAATTTTTTAAATTTTATAACTAGTAGAGTAATAATTAACTAATAACTTATTAGACTATAGTAGTAATAACAGTAGAATAATAACTATAAAATAAAAATTTAGTTATTATAGATAGAACTATAAAATAAAAATCTAATTATTCTAAATAGAAGTATAGGCCGTATATAGTATATTTAAAAGTTAGTATAATACTTTATTTTTCTCCTACTATACCTTTTAAAATATTTTCTTTTTTAGATTATTATAGCTAAAGGAACTTTAAAGCCTACTTTTAGGCGTTTAATAATTATATCTACTAATTCTAGCTAGATATTAATAATAATATTAACCTTTACTAAAAATCTAAATAACTAGTAGGGCTATATTAAAAACTACCTAAAACTAAAGTATTCTTATAAGTTTATAAAAAGGGCTAGTCTTTTTAAAAGACTATCTTTTTTTAATATTTTTAATTTTAGGTTAATTACCGTACGACTCTTTATTTTTAAATATAAAATAATTTTTAGTCTTAATAACGTCTACGGCTTATACTTATATAGTAATATAATAAAACTAATAAAATAATAGCTTTAAAGGGCTAAAAACTTTCTGAGTAAAATAGAGGGTAAGGTATAAGGTAATATACGCTTAAAAATAAGTAAAAAGAAATTCTTTAGGGCGGCAGTGTAAGAAAAACAGGCGCAGCTCTTAAAGAAGAAACTTTTAAAAATAGTTAAAATTATTTAAGTATATATATAGGAGTAGGATAGGTAGTAAGTAGTAAAAAAATATACTATAGTACTATAAAATAGATATAGAAACTTACTATTAGAGAAGTTAGTAATTATTATAAAATAATTAAAAAATTTTATAGGGAGCACTATATTATATTTTAATACTTTAATTACTCTTAAAAAAATTATAGGTTATTAGCGCTAGTAGAAAAATTATTATAGTTATTATATAAACAGTTTATTAAAATAAAATAGTATTAATAATTACGTTATATAGTAAAAGTTTAAATAGTTAGTTTAAAATTACGTAATACTATAGTAATAATCCTAAAAAAAAAGAATAAGTTATTATATAGAGTAATAAACTATTCTAAGCTATAATATTATTAAATATTATTAAGTAGTTATTATATATTTATTTTAGTAAGTATTACTTTTTTTAATTAAACTTAGCGTAGTACCTTTTAAGAACTAATTATTAGTTTATATAATATATTTAGCACACTTTTTTCTAATTAGATAATTACTAATAATAACTTTATTATATAAAAAAAAATTTAAAATTTACACTACTTATATATAATTATATAAGTTATTTAGTATTTATTAAGTTTTTATTATATATTATACCTCGGCTTTATAGGGTTTATAAAGTATATTAAATAATAATAATTATAAATAATTAGTTATAAATATAGTATAAATATAACTAAAAAGTAAAAGTACGCCTAGACATCGATCTAGAAATAGTATTAATCTAATAGTATACTATATTAAAAATAGTAATAAGGTTAATAATAAAGTAAATAATAATATAAAAATTAATATATAAATAAATAATAAGTTTAGATTATAAAAATCTATACTTAAAAATTAAAAATTAATTAGTTATTAAAGAAACTTTACTATATATATTAATACTAGTAATTTATATAAGTTTATAATAATTATAAAAGACTAATAAAATTATTATAAATAATAAATAATATTTTCCTTTTAAATAATAAACTATAATATTACTAATTAAAATTATAGAGTATTTAGTATTAGTTATAAAATAAATTTTTACTATAATATTTTAATATATATATTTAGATATAATAATATTATAAATTTATTAATAAAAAATAAAATAAGTATTTATAACTAACTAGTTTTTAAACTTAATTATAATAACTAAGTCTAATAGATTTATAATAGTAGAAATAAAGGTATATATATATTTCTCCTTTTTTAAAACCCCTTTTAGTCACTAATACAGCTACTATAGCTATACTTTTTATTTAATTAATATATAAATATATAATAGTAGTGCTTATTAAAAAATATTTTATAATAAAAAAAAACTTTTTTATATCTTATTAAGACTAACTATTTATTTTTTTATACCGAAACTATTATATATTATTATAAATTTATTTTATTTATATTTATAGGTATTTTATAACGCTTCTCTCTTTTTTCTTTATATGTTATTATTACGTTTATCTTTATATTTACCTATTATATATACTATTTTATATATAACTCTTATACGTTTTCTTATTACTTTTAGGCCTAGTCTTTATTATATTATAACTAGTATTTTTTTTACTAGGTTTTTTATATTTTATAGTTATTTTACTAGTAGATTTAGTGTTATATATTATAATATATTATTTCAAATACTATATAGTTAAAATTATTTTAATTATTTAGTATAGTTAGAGAATATAACTATTATTTATAAATATAGTTTAGGTTACTATTTATAATAATAAAATTTTTCGGATTTATTACTATTATAACTATAAAACTTAGTAATAATTATTTTTATTATACTAGTACTAGTGTCGGTACTTATATAAATATATTATATATTTATTTATTTCTATTATAATGTAGTAGTCTATAGTTATTAAACTTATTATTTATTATACACTATAAATATAGTTAAGTAGGCTAAGACTAACTATAATATATTAAAATATTTTAAAAATTTTTAGTAAAAGAGTTTTTAGTATAAAATATATTTAGTTATATAAAAAATATTCTATATATTACTTTTATAAAATTATTTAGCTATACTATAATATAATATATAATATATAGTATATACAGTAATATTTTTAAATAACTATAATATAGCTATTTAACGTAGTAGACTATTTTATTACACTTTTCTATTATTCTATATTATATATATATTTATATATTAATTAAATAAAAAGTGTGGCTGTAGTGACTTAGGGCGATCTAAAAGGGGGTTTAAAAAAGAAGGAGTATATATATACTTTTATACTTAATATATTAAAAAACTTAAGTAAGACTAGGTCAAAAAACTCCTATATTATAAATATATATATATACTCCTCCTTTTTTTAAAACCTCTTTTAGTTACCCTAAGCTACTACAGCCACACTATCTGTTTAATTAATATATAAATATATTATTCTATATATATACATATAGTAATAGAAACGCTAGTATATATTAATACTTTATAGTATATTAATAATAGTTAACTATTTTTATTTTATTTTATTATTTATTATATAAATAGACGTTAAGAATTAGAAAAAAAATTAATACTATTTTAACTTATTATAACTAAGTATAATAAATACGTTATTAGTATAACGTATTAATATATAATTATAGACTATTTCTATTTACTATTATTATACTTAAAATATTATAGAGCCGTTTTATAGATACCCCTATAGTAATTAATAGTTATTTCTTTTAAAACTATAAATACTACGCTAAAAGTATAGCTTTATATTAAAAAAATTATTATAATTAATAACTAGTTTATATTATAAATATCTATAACTTTATTTAAAAATATATATTTAAACTTATTTATATATTTATTATAATATAAATAAATATTATATAATATTATATTATATTATATTATATTATATTATATTATATTATATTATATTATATTATATTATATTATATTATATTATATTATATTATATTATATTATATTATATTATATTA